>JBBWSJ010000154.1:0-96408 GCA_038088505.1 Diaporthe velutina
TTTACTTATTATAAGGAGTTTTTAAGTAAACTATTAACTTATATTTTATAATTATAATAGCTTTTACTTTTATTATAAGCTTTTAAGTATATAATAATATTATTAAGGGCTTAATATATTACTTATTAATAAAATAGATAACTTAATATTATAAATAGGTAAGTAGGTATAATAATTTAATTTTACTATTTTTAATTATTTTAAAGATATATATAATTTAGGGTTAATAATAGTTATATAGTAATAGCGATATTAATAAGGTTACTTATAAGGATATTAGTGTTTATTTTATATTTAGCGGTAAATTTAGTATAGTGGGGGATCTGCGGGTAAAACGATTAGGGGGGGGGCAAGTTTCGTTTACAAGAGACAGTGGGTTACGGAGCTCCAGGAGCATGTGTCAGTCCGCTCACATGCAACGTCGCCGGACCAGCTGCTTCATTCACCCTGGACACACTACCAACCATGAATATCTTCAACGAGAACAACCTACTCAACCCGTACTCCCTTGATTCTGGTGAGATCTGTCACGCCTTATCTGCCGGTGCTTGCAACGAATCGAGATTTCTAGAGCAGATAGCGCAAACCGTGCTGGGTGGCACTAACACTGACTTGTCGACAGTTGACTACGACCCAGTAGACCATCTCAACGCCCTTTTCTCCCGGCCCTCTGCCGCCGTCTCCTCGATCAAACGCGTCTCTACTACCCTGCGGTCCCACAACGATGACCTGTCTTCCTCCATCAGCGCCCTCGAGGCCTCCCAGGCCTGGGGCCCCGACTCGAGCCTCGAGCGCATGCAGTCCGCCCAGGCCGAGCTCGCCAGCCTGTTCCAGCGGATAGAAGGCGTGCGCAGCCGCGCCCTACAGACCGAACGCGACATAACCACAATGACAGCCGAGATCAAGCGTATCGACGGCACCAAGCGCAACCTGACCCTCAGCATGACT
This sequence comes from Diaporthe velutina, assembly GCA_038088505.1. NCBI lineage: Eukaryota > Fungi > Ascomycota > Sordariomycetes > Diaporthales > Diaporthaceae > Diaporthe > Diaporthe velutina. The sequence continues at coordinate 949 of JBBWSJ010000154.1, forward strand.
GCCCTGAAGCGCCTGCAGATGCTGACCACGGCCTACGATCAGCTGCGCGGTCTGGCGAGGACCAGGCAGTACCGCGAGTGTGCCGGCCTCCTGCTGGCCGTCCTCCAACTCATGAAGCACTTCAACAGCTACCGGAGCATCGAGCAGATCGCCGTGCTGAGCAGGAACGTCGCAGACCTGCAGAGGGAGCTGCTGGAGCAGGTGTGCGAGGACTTTGAGATTGCCTTTGCCAAGGCAGAGATCTCTCAGCGGAAAGGCACGCTCATCGAGGCCTGCATGGTCATGGATGCCCTGGGCGAAAACGCAAAGAGCAGGCTGATCACATGGTATGTCAACACGGAGTTGAGAGAGTATCGCCAGGTATTCCGCGGCAACGACGAGGCCGGCAATCTGGACAATATCGGCCGGCGGTATGCGTGGTTCAAGCGGATGCTAAAGACACACGAGGACGAGCATGCGGCCATCTTTCCGCCGCACTGGAGAGTCAACGAAATGTTGGCCATGTCGTTCTGCGATGGCACCAGGGAGGACTTCAAGGGCATCTTGGAGAAGAGCATGCGCCGGGCCGACGGTCAAAAAATTGACGTCAACCTGTTATTGAGCTGTCTGCAGGAAACCATGGATTTCGAACAAGGCCTCGAGAAGCGGTTTTCAAACGAGCTGCCCCGAGCAAGTATCGACACATTGAGCTCGTCAGACGACCGAACAAATAACTTCAACGGCTCCATATCAGTGGCATTTGAGCCGTACCTGAGCCTCTGGGTGGAGTCTCAGGACAAGGCTCTGGCGACCATGGTGCCTAAGTACAAGAATGGACCTCTGATAGACGAAGACGAGGAATTCTCCCCCAACGCCGTCATACCATCAGCCATTGAGCTCTTCCATTTCTACAAGATCACCTTGTCGCAGTGTGCGAAGCTTTCTACCGGCGAAAGGCTATTCGACCTAACCAAGACACTCGCCAAGTACCTCGAGGAATATGCGCAACAGGTGCTTCTCGGATTCCTGCAAAGGGGCGGGCCCCAGGGCCCACCTGTTCAGGACACCGTGCTAGTTCTCAACACTGCAGATTTCTGGCACCAGAACACCGTGCAGCTAGAAGACAACATCAAGAAGCGGGTCGACCCTGAGTTCATGGCCAAGATCGACCTGTCCTCGCAAGCGGATACATTCCTCGGAGTCGTCAGTGCCGCTATCCAAGCCCTGGTCCACAAGGTAGAGGCTAGTTGTGAGGGGGCGTGGAGGGAGATGAAGAACACCAACTGGAGAGAGATGGAAAGCGTCGGCGACCACAGCTCATATGTTGGTGAGCTGCAGCAGCATGTGAACGCCAAGGCCGAAGAGATTCTAGCCGTCGTCGCCAAACAACAGTATGCGAGGGCGTTTTGTGACAATCTCGTCGATCGCCTGGCAACTGCGTACATTAACAACATTGTTCTCTGCCGCCCCATCTCTGAAGGCGGCGCTGAACAGGTAAGATGCTTTCACCTAGTCTCTCGCGCTAAGAAGGCACAGGAAGGACACTGACTGTCGCAGATGCTTCTCGACAAGTATACGCTTGCCAAAAACTTCGAGAAGCTCCTGGGCTACCACAATTCGTCATCGTCCCGAGACTCGTACCAGCCGCCTGCTACATACATCAAGCGCGTCAACCAAGTCATGACACGTATAGACCCTTTGCTTAAGACTCTCCAAGTACGGCCCTCGCCACCTGAGGGTCTCGTCCAGGCCTATCTCATCCACATTGGTGATCGATCAGATACCAATTTCAAAAAGATACTCGAGCTCAAGGGTGTCCGCAAGCAGGACCAGGCTCATTTGTTGGAACTGTTCTCTCTTCACCGCGACGTCACAAGGACGGACAAGCAGCTGGTAGAAAGCTCGCCTCTTGTGGGCCCGTTGCTGAACGCCTCCGGAATTGGCAGCACTGGTCTTGGGGGCATTGGAAATTCGGCTCTGAGCGGCGCCGCAGGCCCCGGCGGCCGCTTCGACGCAGCTTCGTTGGGCGAGAAGCTGCTCAGCGCTGCGCGGGACGCATCTGATCGGATTGGGACACCCACCGCGGCTGGGGCCCCTGGTGAGAAGGCAACCATCAATGAGAATTTGAAAAATATTGGCAAGTTCTTCAGGAGGGACATTGGAGTGCGGTTCGGGAAGAGAGATGTCACTCCTACAGGTGGTCATGATGAGTTGCAGAGGGGCTAGCTAGCGGGGTCTTGGGCATATTTGAATATCTCACCCGCGTAGAGGCCAGCCGCCCCAGGCATGAGATGTGGTTTTGAGGTCTTTGTACAAGATTGCTCGAGGCGCTCTGGTCGGCAGACTCGGCCGTGGATACTTGGGAGGCTGAGCATTGACAGGCGTGTCTGATTCTCGACTGCGCTGCCCACGCGCCCTGTCGACCTGTGAAGCCGTCGTGTCGTTACCCAACCCAACATTTATGCGTGCCATTATATCCTGTCAAGCCAAGTTTTATGGCCGGCTCACTAAGCAAGCATGCATATGTATATTTCTAGCACGTTTGTGCATGCTTCAAGCCCGAGTCCGCGAACTTTGGGACCGTTGGGCAAGCAGCGGGAGGCTCGTCTGTATGCAGGCGGTTGGCGGGACAAGATCCCGGCCCACGTCCAGCGAAAGGCAGCCGCTTGACATAGGTCACTAGACGCGGGAGACGCCAGGTGCTGTGTCGATCCACTTCCTCAAACCCACTACTGTCGGCTCAGATATGAGGACATAGGCTACTATGTACGACAGCAGACACAGTTTAGACTTTCGACAGTCAGTTGCCGGGCTCCAAGCTGCGCTTGACCAGCATAACTGTGTGCCGGGTATTAATAGCCTCTCGAGAGGCGGAATGGGCGTCTGCCTAAGACGGATGCGTATTACAAGGCGCCTAGCACGGCCGAAAGAGGGAAAGAGGATTGGTTGTGGTGGGGACAACGCCCCAGGTTAAGCGCGTGCCTTCGCTCATGCCGTGATACGCCATTGGCCAGCTGCCAATCCCGCTGCCAGGGGCCGAGCTGCAATGTCTGGTGGTAGGAGATGAGGCCAAGTCCCGGCACGGTCATAACTGTCGCGATTGCGCATAGTTTTTCGATGCTGACATTGTCTCTTGGGCGGCTCGCGCGCCTGCAACTTTTCGTCACCGCGGCTCTCCCGACGTCTGTCTTCGTCTACGGAGTACTGTCTATGGGCCGCCGGCTGAGTTGGAGCCCTTGTCAACCGATGGTGTCTCCTCTCTTGATGGGGAATGGAATCGGAGGCTCTGAGCTGGGGAGGGATGTCCACTCTTTGCCGCCACGTTGGCACCATAGCGTGCTGCGCCCCTGACGAGCATCTGCTTCCCCACGAGGGATCGATGATAATCCAATAATTCGATCCTACAATCGCGAGACCAAAATCCACCCCTCCCCCCTGGCCCAAGGGTGGCTCTGCTTTCAGAGCTGCCACCCTGCCACGCCACCAACACGGTGGCTTTCGATCCGGCTCAAAGCGCCGGACAACCAACAGGACAAGTCTCTGCCTCACGCAGCCCGATCACCTCGACAGGTACCGGATGCCATCATTGGCGAAAGCTATGTGTCAAATCTAGCCGGGCTCGCTTGGGTGTTCCTGATGCGCAACTTGCGGTTGGGCTGCTGGGGCGGAAAGCCCCAGTCAGCTGTCAATATGTAGCGACGCGGTGTAACCACCTTCCCACGCCACGTCCTTCCTGCTCGTCCTTACTTGCTCTGCTCAATCTGCAAGGGACGTCCACCCCTCACTTCCTCTTCATCAGTGCGCAGCGTGACAGAGCCTCCAGGTCCGCAACACACAATGCCGTTTTGAGGACTCGGCGAAGAGGACCGGTTGCAACGCCATCATGTCCAACGCCGGCCCTTTGACAACCACTTTCACAGCGCCATCAAGCTGTGCGACAGCCACAGGCCTCTACCAGATATGGCCAGAAACGGACAGCTACTACTACGAACAGGGCCCGCTCGCCAGTAGGACAGAGTGCTTTCCAAGTGGCTACGATGCGACGCCATCACAATACTACTCACCGGGTCTATGTCCCAACGGCTATACGCCTGCCTGCTCCAGCACCGATATAGTCTCGAGTACGGCGACAGAGACAGCTTACACTTGTTGCCCCACGGCTGCCGCTTACACGTGCGCCGGTACTGTAGGCGACCTAGGCGCATCCGAGATATATCTTGGTTGCACGACGACATTTGGAGGCGATATCGTCATCGCAAAAATCACAGCTATCTCTAATGGGAGCACGGAGCTGATACAGTCTACAACCGAGAGTGCAGGAGCAGGCTTAGGGGCGAACAGTATCGCAGTGCGGTTCAGGTCGGGAGATTTCAACAGCGATATTGCCACAACAGTTAGTGCACGACGGTGGCGTAGATATGGAGTCGTTCAGATCTGGGCCCTAGCTAACATATCTCAACAGACCTCGCCTTCTGCCTCTGTGACACTGGCGCCTTCAGATACAGCCACATTGTCGATCTCATTTCCCACCAGCTCGTCAGGTTCAGAGTCGACCAGACACAGGGCTATTGGCACCAATCAAGCAATCGGGATAGGTGTCGGCTCGGGAGCTGCAGCCTTGATTATCGCCATCTCGGCGTGGCTGTTCCTTTACCTTCGGCGGAGGAAGCAGAGGATAAGAGCACAGATTGAGACTCCGATCCCACCGCCAGCGCCACCACCAAAAGACCGGAGGTTCCGATCGCCACCACCGAACCTCGATCTCAGCGGTAGTGGCGACGGCAGCATCGCGTCCGTGGCTCGGAGCGTGCATGGGAAGATGATACGAGGCCCGTTCGAGCTGCAGTCGGACGGAAAGGAAAAGAAGCACCTGTATGGGATGTTTGGGGGATACCACAGCAGCCAGAGCCGTGCCAGCACACCGAAATCCAGCGATCCGCTGCGCTCGAATCCAATGACACCCTCTGTCTGGTCACCGCCATCGAGCTTTGGGTTCCAACCAGCAGAGTTGGAATCACCGCAGAGGAGCGTGACGTCTGCGGGATCCGGTTATATCCACGGCCGTGCGGAACTCGCATCTCCCTGACAGGACGAGTGCTCTATCGATTGTACGATCATCATGCCCGGCTGTAAAATCGCAACATTATCGGCGGCTCGTAGAGGCTGCCAGGGGTTCTTTTTCAATTTGTTATAGGAGGAGCATGGGTTACTCTGAGTTTGGGTAAAGGCGACCTGGGTGGCCTCACGTGTTTGGCGCATGCATCCCACGGAGTTGTCGGCGTACTGTTTGGGTCAGAGTTCTTTGCGAATGGGAGAGCTTCAAGTGATCCTTGTACCAATTGGTGCTGGCTTGACCTAGGGAGGGTACCTTTTTGAATTATTCGGAGAATGTTATGGTCAAAGGGTCGGGCCGTCTCTGTCCAGACATACGCAGTCCATCTTGCCCGAGAGCTGGGGAATCTCCTGTTTGGCTCGTCTCTGCGCATGCTTTGAGAATGAGCCGACAAACCAGTCCAGAACTAATACGAGACAATATATGCGCGGAACGAGGCTGCACGTTGATGCTGCCCGACTGGAACCATAGGAGGCAATGCACGTTGTGAAGATGTGAAGAAAAGTTGCTTAAAACAGCCTTGTCCAATCGTCGGCTGGAACCCACAGATTGCAGATGCGGGGACTAGGACGATTGTGGAAGCTCGAACAGAGAGCGCCGGCAGAGCTCGATATGGAGACGTCCGGCCTGCGTAACATTGGGAAATGTCTCCCTTACCGAATGGACCTTCCTCATCTTGAAGGAGGCCCCCCTCTCGATGGCAGAGCTTGGCTGCAAGCCAAGACTGTCCGACAGACTGTCCGGCCTGTTGTCTTATCTAGAACCCACCTGGCATGAAGAGATTCGAGCGGGTGATCCAGAGCTCGCTGCAGATGAATCTAAATGGAAAAGAAGAATAAGTAAGCTGGATACCTTATTAATGGGCGGGCGCTCCTGAAATTACTCCTGTGTATGCGTTCATTGCTCATCGAGAGTTCTCGTGCTTGACTATACACAGTGTTCCATTTACAGTCCAGGCATCATGAATTTCTATTGTGTCTGTGGTCTCCTGCTCGCCCTCTCAGGTTTCACCACCGCAAGCCCATTCAGTCATGCTGAGACCTCGGTAACTGCAGACGCTGCTCTGCGTCTGATCAAGGTCTCCGAGTCCGACCCTGGCACTTGGGTCCGTGAAGACGAGAAGATCGAGAACTATGTAGCCAAAGGCGTCAATTTTGTCGATATTACTGATATGAGCGTGGGTGAACCGAGCTGCAGATGTGTTCAAAGTCGTGATTCGGAATGGTTTGAGGGCTGACTTCGCACATTTACATGACCAGGACCTCGAAGTAGCATTGACACTTTCGCGATCCTCTGTGCTCGAATCCGCGGCGATCACTTATCCTTCAACGCTGAGCCATCAGACAGAGGCCAATGCTCTGATATCCAAGATTTCGGCGAGCGGCCAGAAGACTTTCTTGAAAACCCTGACCGAGTAAATAGTGTCTTCGTCCTCATCATCATCCTCCGCACTGGAATAATGTTGTTGCTCCTTTGGTTCCAGAATAACCTACGCGATGCACAGGTACTCACGCGCTTCTCCAGTTTCTACAATCGCTACTACAGGTCAACTTACGGCACTGAGGCTTCAACCTGGCTGTATAATCAAGGTCAGTCTCTCCAACTGAAGCAGGAGGGGGCGTTCACGCCTTGATGACTTGCCTAATCTGTCTTTTCTCTCTGGATATACCCTTTGATAGCATGGAGAAACGGAACGATCTTGATTAAGACCTGACATGTTTATGGAATTCCTCCAGGCGCTGTCCAATCGCTGACTCTAGACTCTGTGTAGTTGTATCGGCTGTCGCAGCCAACCCGAGTATAAGCGTTACCAAGTTCTCTCACTCTTTCAACCAGCCGTCGGTAATCGCAAAGATACCCGGGTCCTCGTCCAGCTCTCTTGTCATTGTGGGAGCGCATTTTGACTCAACGGGCGGTAGCAGTACCGCCCGCGGCCCGGGGGCGGACGATAACGGATCTGGGGTGGTCGTTATATTTGAGGCGCTGAGAATACTCGCTCAGGCGGGCTTTCAGCCTCGAGATACGCTGGAATTTCACTTCTACGCTGGCGAAGAGGGCGGGCTTTTGGGCAGTAAGGATATATTCACATCCTACAAGACCGCTAACAAGCAAGTCCTGGCCATGATGAATCAGGACATGGCAGGCTATAGCCCAAGTGGAGTAATCAGTGTATACACCGACTATGTGGACTCCAGCCTGACCGCATATGTGAGGAAAGTGGCCGAGGGATATACAGGGCTCAAGACGTCGACTGATGCTTGTGGGTATGGCTGCTCGGACCACCACTCGGCTTACTCCAACGGGTTCCGTAAGTCCCTGATCTAAGCTTGGCTCCAAGACCGAAAACTCATTTTACTGACTCTGGCTGTGGTCTAGCCGCTGCTTATGCGTGCGACGAAGTGATGTCAACTTCTAGCCACTACATTCACTCGCCTTCAGATGTGAGTCCTCGGAAGAATCGGAAGTCACTAGGACGGCGATGTTGAGAGGCACAACGATGCTAATATTCTCTCTCTAGTCGTACGATACCATAATGTGGGATGCAATCGAGCGCCACACCAAGTTTACAGTTGGCTTCCTCGTCGAGGCCTCGTATCTTTAAGGGGTTTGGCTTCCGCGGTTAAGTCCAGTCTCGGTCAAGAAGGCTCGAATGCAACCAAGCAGATAAGCCAGTGTGACGGCCATGGTGGATGCTTGGGTCCTGTCCTTACTCACCTGGAGAATCTCATGGGTCGCTGTTCTTCAACAAACGCGGGAGGGCAGGGCCCGTGTGCAAACAGACGTCCAGCGTTGGTAGTACTTGGGATGAAGCACTCCTGAAGTCCTTTCCAACAAAGTGTTTCAGATGCTCACTATAATACTTTCCATGAAATCCCTTGGCGCAACCAAGGTTTCTATCTCTTCATACGTTCTATAATGCTGTCACCGTTGTGGTCTCTTCCTCTCAGATTCGGCAAAGGCTTTCAGCAGAAAATGCATTGGTCAAGTTTGTTGATATCATGGTAGATTTGGAAGCTGCAGCAGTCCTGAGCTTCCTAAATTTGTTCTTGCAAGAAAAAAGTAGAGCCAAGACGTTTGTACTTCCATATGCATTCAGCGACGAAGGGTCATCCTCAGCTAGATGTCCTGTGGCCCCCCCCCCTCGCCCCAGCACTAATAATAAAATGTGACGGTCCGCGCCACACAGCACCAGCCCTGCCACATACTAGACAAGCATTACTATACCTTTCGTAGTGTGCCGTTGCATATATGAACTCTACATAAGGTCCCTGTTACCTGGGCTGCGATAAGCATCTGTCACGAATACGTGCTCAAAATCCACCCTACTGGCGAGTGTAAAAAGAGTCCCGCATCACTGGCTGAGAGGCAGTGTTCGGAAACGTGTGAGAGGAGTCGACCTAGATATGCTAAGACACCGGAACGTGCTGAAGTACCTAGTCAAGACTCGGGAGACGGGAACTAGTGGGAGAGGGTCGATAACTCGTAAAAATGTCGGGATGGTGCGAGGCTATGTTCTAAAGCTCATGCCTTGGGCTGGCCGCGTACTTGCCTAGGCCCAGGCAAGCGAAAACCACACTTCAACAGCACTTCTATTTGGTATTCCGGCCGGACTGCGATTGCATCGGTACAATGTGTATTCGCGCCCAAGGTCGCTGTGAACAGCCGTGAGCCCTACTAAACATACATTCTACAGCCACTCTATTGCCCGATTGTGGCCTCTTCCTTATGCTCGCCAAATCCTCTTGGTAGCCTCAACCAAGCCAACGTCGGTCGTCTCGAATTCGTAGAGTCCTATGCCGGCCAGGATGGTCGCCGCGTTCAAAAGCCAGTGGCTAGCTTTGCGCAAGTTGGCGTATCTCTTCTTGGGAACGTAGTCGATGATGATGGCCTGGACACCCATGTGCGCGTGGACCAGCAGAGTGGTTGCGAGGAGGGCATCCAAGGTGGGATTTAACGAGCCGGCGGCGAAGGGTGCGATTGAAAGCGGCACTAGGGCGGCGGCCATGCCACGCTCAAAGGTCCAGTGGTAGTGGCCGTGAGATGGAGATGGCTCAGGGACGGGCGCGGGCTCGTTGACGCTGCCGTGGATCACCTCTACAGAGCACGGTTAGAAGATAATTTGCAAGAGTAGACAGATTGGCGCAGGTAGCGCGAGCAAACATACGAGGCCCGGGAGGCAGCAGATTTCTGCGGCTACTCGCATGGAAGGCTGTGGCCTGGAGGATGCTGAGCTTGGGCGAGGACTGGGTGCTTGGCCTCAGCAGGGACTTGGAGAGCATCGACGGGCTAGCCCGGGTCGAGGGTGCAAAGGCTCGTGAGGCAGCGGCGGTCTGCCGCAGCAGAGCCGAACGAGCAATAGATACCATCGTTCTTCAGACTAATCAGCGCGTCGCAATCGGTTTTGACGGCAGAATGCAATGTTGGCGGGGCGTTGCTGTGACGGCGAGATCGAAGTCGAGGTCCGTATTGCAGTCTCGGGCGAGGTTGGAGTTTGGAGCATGTCATTACCAAGTAGCCGAGGCGAAGCCGACTTGGTCTTCAGTGCTCCGTAAGTACCCAAGTACCTTTTACAATCAGCGGCTCTGCGATTGGCCCATGGCCAGCGTTGCTTCTGCTCCTGCAGTATTGTACAGTAGCGCCATACGCACTAGCCAAGCAACCGCTCCCTGGGACAGCCCACATGTACTTCAATATCCTCGAACCCAGGCACGTACTCAGTTCCTGAGCGGCACTCCTCCCGTCTGACGTCTTCGTCCAGCTCTACGGCATATTTAGGTACGGCACACATGCTGCCAGGGTGTGAATGCTCAGGCCCCAAGATCTGCTGTGTTGCTTATCAGATGTGTATGCTAGGCAGGCAGTATGCACCCAAGAGGCTGTTGAGTAGTCCAGACCCCCGCTTGCCTGCCGACGCGCCCAGGTCTTGTCGATAAGCCTTCCTGGTGAGAAATTTCTGGAGCGGCGCACCCGCAGCGCAACACGGCGCCGGACTCCCCAAGACGATCCAAACAACACAGAGCCGTCTGTTCAGATGGACTAATCACTCGAACGCGACTCTCCCTTTTGGGAAGGACTCGGCTAGATATTGCTTCTCGAACTCGTAGAACGCACTGGTCGAGACCAATCATGGCTGCCATGATCCGTTCGCCGACGATTCTCCCAGCTCGAGCCATGCTATGTCATAACTGTCGGAGTCTAGGGCCAGGTCTGGGCCTGAGTGCGAGTGTGAGGTCGACCTCAGGTCCGAAGTTAAGACCCTTGTCACCCCTACACTCCCAGAGAAGATGGATCGGCCAGAAGTATCTCAAAAAGAAAAAGGATGCCGAGGAGGCCTGGGAAGCCCAGGCAAAAGAGATAGAGGCAGGGACAACGAAGCACCTCTTCGACGAGCTACAGGATAGAGGTTTCATAAAAGACATTGTAGGGTAGGTAAGCGCCGTATGCGTCGTCGGCTCCGTCTGCACATTGCGCTCGCACCCATCTGACAAGAACAGCACAAAGGAGCATGTACGCGAGACGATGAAGCGAAAACGAATCGGCGCTTATGCGGGAGTGGACCCCACAGCCAGCTCCCTCCATCTGGGCCACCTCTTGCCGTTTATGCCGCTGTTCTGGATGTACATGCACGGATACGGCGCCTTCACCCTCATCGGAGGCTCAACCGCCCGAGTAGGAGATCCGACAGGCAGGACTGAGAGCCGTCCGCAACTGGCGAGGAAAGACCTCATCCAAAACCTTGCCACCATCCACTACCAACTTGTCACGATCTGGAAGCATGTTGAACAGGCTGCATCGAGGTTTGGATTCGAGAAACAGTGGGCTTGGCGCCGTGGTATCATCAACAATAACACCTGGTGGCTCAAGCTGCCAATGATAGACGTGATGAAACGCTTGGGGACCCAGATGAGGATGGGCCCTTTGCTGTCGCGCGATAACGTGAAGAATCGGCTGCAGGACGGCTCGGGAATGTCTTTCGCTGAGTTCTGCTATCCAATGATGCAAGCCTGGGACTGGTACGAGCTGCTCAAACAGCACGGTGTCGTGATGCAGGTTGGAGGCTCAGACCAGTATGGCAACATCCTCACTGGCTCCACATGTGTCAAAGCATGTGTTGAGAACGAACCCGCTGAGGCTTTAAAGCTTCCCGACGGTGAATTTGACCAGCCCATTGGCTTCACAGTGCCGCTCCTTACCGATTCCTCGGGGGCCAAGTTTGGAAAAAGCGCTGGCAATGCCCTCTGGCTTGACGCTTTCAAGACCACACCGTATGACCTCTACGGCTATTTGGTCAGGCGCCGAGACGACGAAGTGGAAAATCTCCTGAAGCTTTTTACGTTCCACCCTCTCAGCAAGATATCGGAGGTGATGAACGAACACCAAGCAAACCCACCTAAGCGAGTTGCCCAGCATCTCCTGGCTTACGAGGTCGTCTGGCTAGTCCACGGACAAAAGATCGCGGCGGAGACCCAGGCACAACATCAAGCCTTTTATGGTGGCAAAGCAACATCACCAGCTTCTTTGGGTGTGCGTCAGGACCCCACGCAATACATGGCCGACCCTGAACAGACAAATCATAGCAACAGGCCGCGAATAGACTGCAAGCTACCCAGACACGTTCTCGGACTTACACTTCCGCGCATCTGCTACGCGGCGGGTCTTGCAGCCAGTGTTTCCGATGCCGACAGAAACATCAAGAATGGAGGCATGTATATCGGCGGTTCTCCAGGGCAGAAAGGCCCCAGTAACGTGGGCATGAACAACGACCAGCTGCAATTCACTCCCGCCAAGACATGGGACATCGAAACCCATCAGAGGTTCATCATTGACGATAAAATTCTTTTGCTACGCAAGGGCAAACATAACATCCGCTGTATCGAATTCATAGCCGACGAGGAATGGAATGAACTGGGCCTGGAGTATCCTGGGCAGCCAAACACGGGCAAGTTCCGCAAGGCTATGGAGCGACTTAAGAAGACGACCAAACCAGAAGGCGAAGATGCAAGAGCCGACGAGGCACTAGACAACGAGAATGTTGCAGAAGGTAAGCCCCACCAGACAAACAATCCGATTGCGCCACGGGCCTTTATGCCAACTTCACGACACCAGCTGGGGCAACTCGAACGGGAAATGAAGAAGATGTCAAGCAGGGGGAGCAATCGCCAGGTCGAGCCGTGGACACGCAGCAAGGAGTCGAGCGATGAATTTGAGTGGTAATCTGGGAGGGCGTGACGACCGATTCTGTGGGCAAGCGTTGGCACTGTACATCTTCAACTCTATAATCGAGAAGACTTCGAGCAGCCAGGTGCTTCGGATGACATGCAAGTGGTGATATTGTGCGCCACTTTGCAATTTGACGGCATGTACAATATTACTGACTAGACTAGACACCATAGTGCAATATACCCACTCACAACCGAAAGATCTGCGACTTCCTCTTTCTTCCTCAGCGGTACAACACGGTCAAGTCCCCCGTCGGGCCGGGAAAGCTCTTCAGTCTCTCCATTATCTCCCCGTCCGTCACATTCTGCTCCGTGATGACCTGATCAAAGTTATGGCACCCGTCCATATATCTCTGCAACGGGTCTCCGGCGGCCCGCCCATCCCGCGCCGCCAGAGGCCGACTCTGTCCTGTTGCAAGGGCTGCTAGATACTGCTTAGAGACCACATACTTGTGCACCCTGTACAGCAAGCCCTTGATTACCCCGAACTGGACCAGCCGCCGCACGTCGACGTGGCGCAGGACGTCGAAGCCGGCGTCCATATGCAGCCGCAGCCACTCGCCCACCGTCCGGCCCACGCAGAACGTCGTCATGAGCTTGATGAGCTGGTAGTCGGAGACGCGCTGGCCCGAGGACATGATGCAGACATAGTTGGCACACTCATCCACGATGCCGCCGCCAGCTGCACCGCCCATCCCTGGCCCACCCACCGCCGCGGGGCCGTCCGCGCCGCCAGGGCCGTCCACGGTGGTTGAGTCCGCAGTAGTGGTGTAGTAACCGTCGTTGGCGCTTACGTCCGTCACGAAGTCGTGAATGCCCGGCCTTGGCGCGTAACAGGAGCTAAAGAAGAACATGTCCAGCAGCAGGATAGTGTCGTAGTACAGAAGGTGGCGAAGGGCGATCTTGGTAAGTTCCAGGCTCACATCGGCATTGAAGGCAATGCGGCGGACGTCGCTCACGCCGTCAATGTGGGTGATCACTTTCTGTAGCGTCAAGTCCCAGGTTGGGTCGACGACCTCGCTGAACTTCATCTTGGCCACTGGGACATGCCAGCCCTTGACTTCCGGTGGAGGCCGATGGTGTGGGAACAATTTCATGTTGATGGTGTTGGCGTCGTCTATGCAAACTAGGCGTCAGGAGAGCAAGCGGTGCGGTGGGAGGTGACTCCAGGCCAGGAGGGAGAAACTTACCAACTGGGATCATACACTCGCCGTAGTTGTTCAGATCTTCCTTGATTATCTCCAAGAGGCTCCCAATCGGTCTTCTCCCTTCATCGTTGCTCCCGCTCTGGTCACGGCTCAGATACTCGTTCTGCTTCTCCATCTCGGCGAACGTGACTGCAAGCCGCCGCACAACCCTCTCGTAAGGGATCTGGTCGACATCGCTCTCCTACAGCGGGCTCATCTCGGGTCAGAAAAGCTCAGAGACGAGCTCCAGGCGGTCTGTCTTTGTACTTGCCCTCATCCAAGAGCTTGCGATCATGAGATAGGACCGGACAGAACAGTATGAGACAGAATGAGGGACTGGGGAAGCAGACGTACGACAACGAGACCAAAATTGAAGATAAACTCATTGCGCTGGTACTTGGGGTGGGCGATGGCCACAGGCAGACCCAGCACTGTGTACTTGCCCTCAGGCTCATTGACCGCGACGAAGCGGTTGAAGAAGGCCTTGCGCGGAATGATGTACTCCTGCATCACATCAAAATCGAACAAGCAGGGTTTCCTCTGAGGACCCGCCCCTTCTGGCACAATGCACCCTGGGGGCGACTGGGCAACGATCTTGGTTCCTGATGTGCGTCTCAGCCCGAGAAATGTCTCATGGTCCACGGAGGATGCAACAACCACGTTGGGGGCACTGAGCTACCGCCTTTACTGACCTTCCTGGGGGAAGAAACGTGCGTAGAAGATACCCTGGATCATCTTGCTGCTTGCCCTTGCTCTTGAACATACCGAGGTCACGACTGGTCTGATACGTTCATTTTCGGGTACCACTTCCAGAGATTGTACTCCGGGAGGCTTCAATAAGGAGGGGAATAATTCCGTCCACCGGGGTCCCGTCAGAAATGGAAAAGATGAGTTGCGAGGCGCAACTGTGTATTGGACGGCGGACTGCTGGCTAACAAGGCTGAACCGTACACATCTGTGTGGGGTGTTCGAGCCTGGGGTCTGGAGAAATCGGACCCGACGCATCCAGATGACCATAGGGTTAGACCCTGGAGCATCAGACAAGGCTTGCGAGGAACAACTTGCCCACAAGCACACTTGGTTGCTTGAATGGCTCGAGGTATACAACTGCATTGGCTGCTACGGTGGTTCTCTGCTGCACGCCTATTGCGGCGATCTCGGCACGAAGAAAACGGACCTTCAATTGTCCTCTTCTCTCTTACACTGTCCTATCGTCATCATATTTGCGCTGCATACGTTGGAAGGTTTCGAGCGCAAGGTTTGGAAAACCGGGCGCCGGATTCTCAGCATTCCCGAGGCTCTATGTCCTGATATCAATATGCTCGACCACCTGCAAGTCAAGACTCCTGAACTCCCGCCCTAACCACAACCAGCAATGCTTTGTGGAGACGCACACACAACCAAGAACAGACCGACTGAAGTTTCTCCAATGGCCCGTTCTTACCCCCCTAGGAGGAAGTTGACCGCACCCTGCACATTTCCACCGCTGCGGCGCAGCGCTGCCACATTCTGATCAAAGTCGTAGAAGCCCATCTCGTTCAGCTGGCTAAGCTGCTCAGCGTAGCGCTCCTCGGGTGGTCGGGTGTCGGCTGGGGCGGCAGGCTCGGGCGAACTGCCCATGAAGTTCTGCATGAAGCTCTGCATCATCTCGGGTGTCATCCCCAAGGGGTTCGTGGCACCTCCTTGTTGTGGTGCACCTCTCATCATCTGCGTAAAGTTCTGCATCATCTCGGGCGTCATCCCAAAGGGATTCGCGGCGCCTCCCTGTGGAGCGCCAAACAGCCCGGCAAATGGATTTGGGGGCTGGGAGGGCGAGCTGCTGCCAGTTTGGCCAGGTGGTGCCGAGCTGGGGGCCGCAGAGGCATCCCGCTGCGCGGTGTTGTCGCCAGATGGCGTCGGAGTCGCGCCAGTAGCACCAGTAGCGCCATCAGCCCCGGTGCCGGTCTGAGGGGCAGTCGGAGCTGCAGCGCCAAAGGGGTTGAAGAGCGCGGCGAACGGGTTGGCACCTTGGCCTCCTGCGCCACCAACACCTCCAGCCGCGCCCGCACCAGGACCGCCAAACATTCCTGGCATCATGAAAGGCAACTGCGGCGGCTGTGCATTGCCTGCTCCGCCAGCACCGCCGGCGGCGGCATCGGCTGGTGTCGTGTCTGTTGCGCCAGGAGCTGGGAAAGCCTCACCGCCGGCACCTCCACCCATGGACCGCCGCATCTGAGCGACTGCTCGTAGCATTTCCGGGTTGGTGAGCATGTTGCGGAAGAAAGGCGACTGGATAATCTCGCGAGCATTTGGGTTGTCCCGCAGCATGGGGTTGGTCTGTATCATGACGTCGACCAGCTGGGGGTTGTTCAGGGCCTCGTTCATGGCTTGGGCGACGTTGGGGTTGGAGAGCATGTCTGCCATCTGGTCCTCACTCGGCGGCGCGCCCATCTGCAAGGATCGAGAGGTCAGTAACGGGCTCTCAAGGTTGGCTGGGTCGGGCAGAGGGCCAGGGTCCTTACACCTCCATCGGCACCAAACATATTGGCGCTGGGCAGGTTAGCATGACCGGCAAAGCGAGCTCCAGTCAGGCCGGCCAGAAGGTTGTTGGCAGAGGTGCCCGCGGCCATGTTACTCGGCACAGCCTGAGGGACGGGGGACGAGGAGGAGGCGCTCGGAGCCGGGGCAGGATTGCTGGCGGCGCTCTTGACAAGGTGGATGGTGTTGCCTGGCTTCACCTTGTACGAGGCCAAGGTGTCCTCGTTCTTCATGACGCGTCCTGAGTAGATGAGGCGCTGTCGCTCGACGGGAATGTTTTCGTACTGCTCGGTGGCAAGCTTGGTCTTGAGCTCGCCAACGGTGGCTGCCTCGGCCATGGTGATCTGGTGGTTCTTGTCACCCGAGGCCTTCACCTTGAAGGTGATCTGAGCCTCGGCGGAAGTGGGATCCTCCGCCTTGTCGGACATTTTTCCTGGTGACAGTGCGTATGGAACCTAGGGAGGTTTTGCGGCGGCGGCGGCGGCGGATGGTGTAGCGATCAGAAGGCTGCCGTGACGTCGTGGGCTCGGTCGCCCTCGCGGGGTAGCAGTCGCCGAACAGGTTGTAGTAGTGTTGTGTGAATAGGTCTGGCGGGCAGGAAGAAACCAAGTTCTCAAGTATGTATGGCGGGTGAGAAGAAGGTGGCAAACAGGTAATTGAAGTTGCGACGAAATTCGCAATGACGCTGGAGAGACTCAAGGTAGGAAAGACGCAAGGTGAGGTGAGGATGTGAAGGTAGACATGCGCAGAGATGGGCTGGCAGAATACTCCTCGGAGCTGGGTGGTTGGCAGCTAGTGCATGCGGGCAGACCAGGTCTACCTAGGTAGTAGGTGCGTACAGGTTTGCCGTCTACCGTTTGTGGGCCTGCAAGATACTACCACAGTACCTAGATAGGTAGTGTAGGCTGGGGAGGGTGGTGGGGCGGAATCCTGACGTGCAAAGCGCCTTCACAGCGCCTTCCCCGCTGCTTGTTCGTTCGCCGTCCATCACGTTCTATCTATCCGTTCTGCCCGTCTCTGCACCGGCTTCACCGGCCGCTCGAAGCCCAAGAAGCCACGTCTCAGTTCAATTTGTCGACCCGGTCAGATCCCAATTCCGCAGGCGCCCAGGCCGACAAGCAAGTGCTGGGTGACTCGTTCACTTTTCCTTATCTACTCATCTAGCTTTACCTACTTGGGTATACTGCATCGCCGACCGCCCAAATTCATGGCCCAACTTCTGCTTTATCAATTTGCCCGCCTCCGTCCATGTGAGCAGCATGACTGCAGAGCCGACCCTTCGATGAAGACGTGCATCTTCGCTGTGCCGCACTATCAGACTACCTACTTATTCGGCTATAGAACACACCTTGGGTCATGGCCGGCCACTCTCAGGCACAGTGATTGTCGTCTTCGATCATCGCAGACCCCCAAGCGACGATACTGTCTCCCTTGTTGTCTGCGACCGTGTCTTCCCCGGCTTGTTTGACAAAATCCAGGGCCGCCTTTCCCAGAAGTCGTCTTTGATGATGTCTAGATGCTCGACCACAACCACCGCCTTGATGCGCTTTTTCTTTTCCTTCTCGGACTGGCTCTTGGATAGCTGGGCCGGCTGTGCGGTGCTGTCTGCTTCCGCGGCAGCGTCATGGCTCTCCGGATCCGCCAGCTCGTAGTCCCTGAATATCACGCTGCCCTTCTTGTAAATGTCCGGTTCGTTGTTGTAATTGGTCCCGAACCTTTTAAATAACAGCTCGTTCTTGTCCCCGGAGACGGTCCCAGCCAGTTCCCTCTCCGCTTGCTGGCTGTCCATCCCCCCTCGAAGGATCAGCGACCAGAAGGCCGTGTTATAAAGGTTGTTGATGTGGCAGTCGGCCTGTCGCCAGCTCATGTAATCCCGCAGGTTCGACACGGAGGGGTAGCAGACTGCTCTGCCATCAAAGCTGGGGAGAGGAGGTGATAGCGGCCGATCCGGGAAGTATTGGGACCAGAGGTAGACGTAGTAAGATGTAAAGGTCGATACGATGGTGGTCACCAGCTTGCTTGTGATTGTCAACAAAATGCTGGCTCACCACCGGTCTGCTCGGCAGGTGCGGGGGTGGGCTCACCTCTCTCGCCGTTCGAACAGCGTGCAAGTCTTATGAAAGACAAAGCTGTATTCGTCGCTGATGCCGTATGCGACGACCAGATCTGGCATGTCAGTCACGACCGCCTTCGCAGCATCGTTCATAAGATCCAAGGCCCTCCTGTCATTGGGCTTCTCCCAAGAATACTTGCTGGCAAATCTGGCGTTCGTCAGTCGGCGTGTTGCTGTGAGCTAGATACATCTCGGCCGGTTGGCTCGCTTACTTGGTGAACCCACGACCGTCTATCCTCACCACAATCCATGTGTTCGGTAGTAGTTGGTCTGGCTGTTCGAATTGCTTGACATACTCCCATCTACGCGCCGGTGAGTCATGTCTATCACACCCGGCTTAGACGAGGTGAAGCGCACTTTGAGTTTGCCATGTTTTTAGTCCACGAGAGCTTTCGGAAGCTGAGGCGGTGTAATATGTGTGCGTTTGAGAGAGCCAGTCTCCTTTGTGGGGGGGGGGGGTTTATGTTGCTAACTTTGAAGGCTCGGCACGAATAAATCAAATCCTGAAAATGCTGTACATACTGTACACTATGAGCGGCTCCGGGTTTTTGGGATGGAGCGGTCCTCCACCCGGCACGCGGCAGCTGCATCCCTACCAAGTCCCCGCGCTAAAGTGGATCTGGGGCCCGACCCTGCAGGAATCGCCTTGTAGCGTCACTTTTGACCTGTTTCCCATCAAAGCAGGTCGACCCACCGGCTTTCCTCAGCCTTGCAGATCGGGACCAACCTGATCAGTGCACCACAAAAAGACAGCCACGTCCATGTCTCACTCTCGTCACCAGCCTGCGGTAACCTTCACTCCTACTCCTGAGCCCTCACACAGGGCATCGCACCTGCCGAGATGAACCTGTTGCTCTCAGACGACTATCTCCTTCAAGATTACCCTGAAAATATCACCAACACGATCCGATCCGGCCATGCGACATGTCTGCGCTTCAACCGCAAGGGCGACTACCTCGCCTCGGGCCGCGTCGATGGCACTGTCGTTATATGGGATCTTGACACTATGGGTGTGGCTCGCAAGCTTCGGGGGCATTCTAAGAGCATTTCTTCCCTGAGTTGGTCTCGGTGCGGGAGGTACCTGCTGTCCGCATGTCAGGGCTGGAAGGCCGTCCTATGGGATCTCAAGGATGGGAAGCCCCACCGCCAGGTCCGTTTCAAGGCGCCCGTGTACATTGCGGAGCTTCACCCTTGGAACCAGTCAGTACAACCGCCATACCAGATCTCCATGTCCAAGCAGCTCTGACCCGCCCCAGCCTTCAGTTTGTTGTTTCCCTCTACGAAGAACAACCACTCCTCGTCGACATATCCGAACCCGTCGCAAACAAACACCCACTTTCGACAGCGCCCAGGCGTGTCAAGGTCGAAGAAGATGCAGAGAAGAGGGCGCGCCAAAAGAAGGATGACGCGAGGCACATGACCACAGTGACAATCTACACCAAGTCGGGCGACCACATATTGGCCGGCACAAATAAGGGCAATCTCAACATCGTTGACGCACGCACGCAAGAAATAATATACACCCAGCTCAAGGTGTGCAGCGGCGTGGTCACAACACTCAAGCTAACCCGGTCGGGGCGAGAGCTGCTCGTAAACGGCCAGGACAAGGTCATCAAGACGTTCCATCTACCTGACCTCTCAGCAGAGGACCTCGACTCTGATACTATCCAGCTGCCCATCGAACACAAGTTTGAGGACGTGGTAAATCGCTGCTCATGGAATCACGTCACCTTCAGCTGCACAGGTGAGTATGTGGTGGCCTCCACTTACAACAACCACGAGCTATACATCTGGGAGCGTGGGCACGGCAGTCTCGTGCGGATGCTGGAAGGGCCGAAAGAAGAGCAGGGCGTCATAGAGTGGCACCCGTCCAAGGCCTTGCTGGCAGCATGTGGGCTAGAGACTGGTCGTATAAATATCTGGAGTGTGACAAGCCCACAGCGCTGGTCGGCACTGGCACCAGACTTTGTCGAGGTGGAGGAGAATGTGGAGTACATGGAAAGGGAGGACGAATTCGACATCCATCCCCAGGAGGAGATCAAGAAGCGCAAGCTGGATCAAGAGGACGAGGAGGTTGACGTGATGACCATCGGACTTGCAGGCGTTGGAGATCACCCGAGCGGATTTGAGATGCCGATTCTTTTCAACCTGGGGGACTCTGACAGTGAGGAGGAATTCGTTACTGTCTCAACAGGGACTATGAGAAGGAGGAGCCCCGGGGATGGAGCAGATGCTGATGGAGAGGCGACGGGAGCAGAGGAGAAACCCAGCAAAAAGACAGGCAACAGAGGAAGGGCCAGGAAGAGATGACTGGTGTGCATTCTTATGATATCCCATGAATAGTTGCATCCTGGCCTGCATGCGTGGCTCTAGAGCAAAAGCTGTCATGATAAACGAGGCACAATAAGGTGCACTGACATCTGTGACTTGCGACGTGGGTTCTTCTATTCTACTTGACTGTGAATGGGGCTGAGGAAAGTAAGCATTGATTAACAAAGGGGGCAAGAAAGAGGTGGGCGGAATTGTCCGTGAAGGATACTTGCACAGTACCTGCTCGCGAGTGCACTATCTGCGCCGTCGAGACCGTCAGGCCGTTTGTCAGGCCACCAGACGCTTGAGGCTCCCAGGTCCTCTGTGAGTACCTCGCCTGTTTCCCGTTGCCTGCCCCAATATTGGAGTGCTGCTGGGACCCACTCCTGCCGCCGCGTGTAGTTAGTGCCGTGCACAGGCCTTCCCGGGTCAAGCTCACCGGCTAGATCACTCCCCTCTGGATTTTCCAGAGTCGCCTCAACTGCCTGGCCCTTACCAACCTCATCACAGCATCTTACCAGCACGCGTCGGAGCCCACGCATCACCATCCCGCGGCCCTCCCCATACCCCATCTGAACGAAACTATTGCCACAATCGATTTCGTGCCTTTTTTGAGCGACAGCGACGACAGCTGAGGAGGCACGGCCGACGAGTCGCTCCTTTGGGGCCTTGGGCGGCCTGGTTTGAGAGCGCGGAGGACAAACCCCCAACCCATCCATCGAAATACCTGTTGCGCCGGCCTTGCTATCGTCAAACGTTTGCGCACAAGCACTGCCTTCCCATTCGTCTTCCGACTCGGGTCATTCTGTCGACCAGCGCCCGTCCCAGCGACTCACCTGGTCCTCACCTCGGCGTTGCCCCCGACCACGATCCCTAACCAGCCGCATCCACACCATCGCGTCCGATACTCACCACCGCCGCGTGGTCTCAACACAAGATGGCGAACCTTTATTTTGCGCATTCGAGTGCGCCCCTCAAGACGATCCAGGAGATACAGTTTGGTGTCATGTCTCCCGAGGAGATCAAGAACATGAGTGTGGCGCACATTCAGTACCCCGAGACCATGGACGAGACCAGAACGAAGCCACGACAAGAGGGTCTCAACGATCCTCGCCTTGGCTCTGTCGACAGGCAGTTCAAGTGCAAGACATGCACTGAGAGCATGTCTGAGTGTCCCGGTCACTTCGGCCACATCGAGCTGGCTACGCCTGTCTTCCACCCTGGTTTCCTGAAGAAGACCAAGAAGATCCTCGAGATCGTCTGCCATAGCTGCAGCAAGGTGTTGGCTGATAGGGTTGGTCTAGCTTGACTGTTGTGGACTTGTGAAGGTCTGCTGATTGCTGATTCCACCGACTATAGAATGACCCCGAATTTGCGGCCGCCGTCTCCACACGAGACCCGAAAGCTCGATTCGCCCGGGTCTGGGAGGTGTGCAAGAAGAAGAAGCGCTGCGAGAACGAGGTCTCCAAGAAGGATGAGGAATTCGATCCGGAGAACAAGAACAAGCCCCCGCCCCCTAACCACGGCGGGTGCGGCAACGCCCAGCCCGCGGTCCGGCAGCAGGCCCTGCAGCTCCAGCAGCACTTCCAGCACGACAACGAGGAGGGCGGTGGCAAGACCATTGAGAAGAAGCAGTTGCCGCCGAAGGTGGTCCATGACATCTTCCGACGAATCTCTGATGCTGATCTCGAGGACATGGGACTGAACAAGGACTATGCGCGTCCCGAGTGGCTGATTGTCACAGTACTCCCGGTGCCACCTCCCCCTGTCCGACCGTCGATCAGCATGGACGGCACCGGCCAAGGCCTTCGGAACGAGGACGATTTGACTTACAAACTCGGTGACATCATTCGTGCCAACGGCAACGTCAAGCAGGCGCTGTCCGAAGGCTCCCCAGCACACATTCTGAATGATTTCGAGCAGTTGTTGCAGTACCACGTGGCCACGTACATGGACAACGATATTGCTGGCACGCCGCGCGCATTACAGAAGAGTGGTCGACCCGTAAAGGCGATCCGTGCTCGTCTCAAGGGCAAGGAGGGCCGTCTCCGAGGCAATCTGATGGGCAAGCGTGTGGATTTCTCTGCACGTACTGTCATCACGGGTGACGCCAACATCTCTTTGGACCAAGTCGGTGTGCCTCGAAGCATCGCGAGAACTTTGACCTACCCCGAGACTGTCACTCCTTACAACATCCACCGCCTGCATCAACTTGTTGAGAACGGGCCAAATGAACACCCGGGTGCCAAGTACGTCATTCGATCCGACGGCACTAGGATCGATCTTCGCCATCACAAGCGCGCAAGTCAGATTACTCTGGAGTACGGTTGGAAGGTTGAACGCCACCTCATCGATGGTGACTACATCATCTTCAACCGTCAACCCTCGCTGCACAAGGAGTCCATGATGGGCCACCGCGTCAAGGTGATGCCATACTCCACGTTCCGGCTGAATCTGTCTGTTACCTCTCCGTACAACGCCGACTTTGACGGCGACGAGATGAACCTTCACGTTCCCCAGACTGAGGAGACTCGCGCTGAGGTCCAAAACCTGTGCTTGGTCCCCTTGAACATCGTTTCGCCGCAGCGGAACTCCCCGCTGATGGGAATTGTTCAGGACACCTTGGCAGGCGCCTACAAGCTCTGCCGTCGTGATGTGTTTCTCACCAGGGAGGAAGTCATGAATGTCATGCTATGGGTCGAGGACTGGGATGGTGTCATCCCGACTCCGGCCATACTTCATCCATCTCCCCGGTGGACTGGCAAGCAGATTATCAGCATGGTCATTCCTAAGGAGGTTAGCCTGCAGCAAGGCAGCAGCGAACTCCCTATCGACGACGGCGGCATCAGGATTCACAATGGCGATCTTGTGTACGGTTTGCTTACCAAGAAGATTGTGGGGGCTGCGGCTGGCGGCATCATCCACATCACCTACAACGAGCTCGGGCCTCATGCGGCAATGGGTTTCCTCAACGCCTGTCAGCGTGTAGTGAACTACTGGCTTTTGCACAACGGCCACAGCATCGGAATCGGTGATACCATCCCTGACAAGGATACTATAATCAAGATCCAGCAGGATATCGACGGCCAGAAGAAAATCGTTGCTGAGATTGTAACTGAGGCCACTGAAAACAAGTTGGAGCCACTTCCCGGAATGAGTATTCGAGAGACTTTCGAGAGCAAGGTGTCCAAGGAGCTGAACGCTGCCCGTGACAAGGCTGGTACCACGACGGAGAAGAGTTTGAAGGATTTGAACAACGCCGTGACCATGTCTCGGTCCGGCTCCAAGGGTTCTTCCATCAACATCTCCCAAATGACTGCTCTTGTTGGCCAACAGGTCGTCGAGGGAAAGAGGATTCCATTTGGCTTCAAATACCGAACGCTGCCTCACTTTACAAAGGACGATTACTCACCCGAGGCTCGTGGCTTCGTCGAGAACTCTTACTTGCGTGGTCTGACGCCCACTGAGTTCTTCTTCCACGCCATGGCTGGTCGTGAGGGTTTGATCGATACCGCTGTCAAGACCGCCGAAACCGGTTATATCCAGCGCCGACTGGTCAAGGCGTTGGAGGATGTTACCGCCAAGTACGATGGCACCGTTCGAAACTCGCTGAATGACATTATACAGTTCATCTACGGCGAAGATGGCCTCGACGGCATGCACATCGAGAAACAGAAGGTCGATTTCCTCACCATATCCGACAAGGACTTCGAGAAGCGCTACAAGCTCGATCTCGTCGAGGACTCCAACACCTTGACCAACGCTCTCGAGTACGGCAGTCACCTTGCGAGCAATATCGAAGAACAGCAGCTGCTCGATGCCGAGTACGAACGCCTCTCCACGGCCCGCCGGGCGGTTCGCCAAATAATGTTGTCACGGGGCAAGGACGAGACCATGATGCAGCTGCCTCTGAACATCATACGGCTGATCGACAGCACAATCTCCTTCTTCAAGGTCGACCCCACCAAGCGAAGTGATATGAAGCCTTCCGATGTAATTCCGGCCGTCGACGCGTTCATGAGGCGCATGGTGGTCGTCCCAGGTCAAGATCCGATTTCCAAGGAGGCTGATGAGAGCGCGACGATCCTCTTCAAGGCTCACCTGCGCTCGCGACTGGCCTTCAGGCGTCTCGCTGTCCAGCTTCGCCTTCCTCGCATAGCCTTTGACCACATTCTTGGGGAGCTGGAGAACCGCTGGTCAAGGTCAATGGTCAACCCTGGAGAAATGGTGGGTGTTCTCGCGGCGCAGTCCATCGGAGAGCCTGCCACGCAGATGACACTGAACACATTCCACTTCACTGGTGTCGCCTCCAAGAATGTCACTCTTGGTGTGCCTCGGCTCAAGGAGATCCTTAACGTCGCCAGTGACATCAAGACCCCTTCGATGCAGGTGTTCCTTGAGGGCGACGATTCATCACAAGACGCGGCGAAGACATTGCGAAGTCTTACTGAGCACACAAACCTCAGGTCGGTCACAGCAATGACTGAGATTTTCTATGACCCTGATGTTCGAGAGACTATTATTCCCGAGGACATGGACATGATTGAAGCGTATTTCCTGCTTGACGCCCCGCAGGCCGAGGACCTTGACCGTCAGACTCGTTGGGTGCTTCGAATCACTCTGGACAGGCAAAAGATGCTCGACAAGGAATTGCGGGTCGAGGACGTTGCTCAGCGGCTCAAAGACGAGTACTCCGATGATCTGGCTGTCATCTTCAACGATGATAACGATGACGAACAAATCATCCGTGTCCGCTCGATCCGTGACAAAGCTGACGTGGACGACGACGACATGGAGGAAGACGTCATGCTCAAGCGACTCGAAACTCATCTTTTGGACAAACTCACCATTCGTGGCGTGCCTGGCATCGAACGAGCCTTCATCAACAAGAATGCTCGCCTCATAGAGATGCCGGATGGCTCGCTCAAGGCCAAGCAGGGCGATGCTGACTGCGAGGAATCGTATCTCGACACCACCGGTACGGCGCTACGCCAGGTCCTCGCCGTGGAGGGCGTCGACACGAGACGGACCACCACGAACCAGCTGCATCAGATCATTGATGTGTTTGGTATCGAGGCGGCACGGTCTGCTCTACTTTCTGAGTTGACGAATGTGCTGGCGTTCGATGGTTCCTACGTCAACCACCGTCATCTCGCCCTCCTGGTCGACGTCATGACGTACCGCGGCAGCATTGCTGCGGTCACTCGCCACGGCATCAACCGCGCCGACACTGGTGCCCTTATGCGTTGCTCCTTTGAGGAGACGGTCGAGATTCTTCTGGAGGCCGCAGCTACAGGCGAGCTGGACGACTGCCGGGGTATCTCCGAAAACGTGATGCTCGGCCAGTTGGCCCCAATGGGGACAGGCCACTTTGAAGTACAACTTGACCCCAAGATGCTGGAAACGGTCATTTCGGACAATTCGCGCATGGGCCTCATGCCCGGCATGACCGTCAAGGGCAGCCCGATGGAAGGCGCGGCGACGCCATACGACACTGGCTCTCCCATGGCGGACACGGGTGGCTTCTTGGGTATCATGTCCCCGGTGCAGGGCAACTTCTCACCCATCATCGGCGCAGGGTCCGAGACACCAGCCGGCTTTGGCACGGAGTATGGCGGTGGGTTTGGCATGGGTGGGGGCGGGTTCTCGGCCACCAGCCCGCGTGCGACAAGCCCCTTTGCTCCGACCTCACCGACATCCCCGTACGGAAACCAGGGCGCAGGATACTCTCCATCATCTCCCATGGGCGCATACTCGCCCAGTTCACCGATGATTGATGCAGGCTCTCGCCTCGGCGGCTCGTCTCCAACCTTCAGCCCGGGCTCGCCATCCTACTCACAAACGTCACCCTTGATGCGGCCCACCAGCCCAGCTAGTCCAAACTACAGCCCGACCTCGCCGAGCTACTCGCCAACATCTCCATCGGCGCCCAAGTACTCGCCTACATCGCCGGCTGGAAACTATGGTGGCTCGCCGACTTCTCCTTCTTACTCGCCGGCAAGCCCGAACTACAGCCCGAGCTCGCCGAACGTCCACGCCACGTCCCCTCGGTACTCCCCCGCGTCTCCAACATGGTCTCCGACTTCTCCTGATGCATACTCGCCCACGAGTCCGACCTACCAACGGTCACCCGGGCAGAACGTGTCCCCAACTAGCCCGAGCTACTCACCGACTTCGCCTCAGTACAATGCTCCGACCCCTGGACGAGATAGTGGTGGCCAGGATCAATAGTAAGCCAATGAAGACGGCCATCCTGCCTTGATTTGTGGACAGACCACGATGCTAACCTGGTCGGCAGCTCACCAACCTCTCCCACCAACGACTAGCCTTGGTGGAATAGCAATGAGGGATGAATGAAGGGTGGACAGCGGCTTGCGACGATGGAGCAAGGGCAGCCGCGTTCTATGGGAGCTCCGAATAATAGAAGCCCAGGCAAAGCGGTCTAGACAGAAAGCAACATGGCCGTGCTGGAGACCATTTAAAGACACGAGACGTACCGGCAAAAGGAATGTGAAGGGGGCAGAGGGAGAAGAAAAAGAAGAAGAAAAACTAATTGTACCAACAAGGAAGCAAGTCAGGGTAGGCATGCGCGCATGGCTTTTTCCATGGTCGGGCAACGAGAGGCGCAGGGCATACAGACTGACAGACACCGCCGGACAGGGTTGAGGTATCGGCAGTGAGGACATCTGGGGCGCCCTAGAGACACAAACAGGCACATATAGGCAGGTAGACGGAGGCTTTGCATAGCCTTTGAACATTGACTCTCATGAAAACAAAACGCGAGCACCCATGACCTGTTGTGCTGCGGAAGCGAAGTGCTGAGTGCTTTCTCAAATCTTGCGTCGTGATTTCCCGTATCCCTGACCAAGTGGCTGCAGGTGCTTTCAAGTTTGACATGGATGTGGTAACCATTTCAAGAAGGACGAATCATTGATGATATGTTTTTGCACCGCTGGGCCAGGCAGTGCGGCCAGGCGAAATCGCAGGGCGAAGCCGCCTGCAGAGGTAGTTCTACTATGTAAACGCAGCCCATGCCTTTTCACATGCAGCCAGCCAGGGAGCTGGAGCGGAGGGGTCTGTGTGAGTCCTCTATGCTCGGCCCCACCGCCCCCACCTCTATCTACGAAACCTCCTGTCCGACCTTCCCTACGCAAGCATGATTGCCACCCTTAACGCACGACCTGTCTCTCAAACCACGACAGGAAATCCCAGACCAAGGCCATCACCTCCTTAACTCAGAAAGCAGACATGGGCCTGGTCGAGTACTCGGACTCCGAATCCGACGGCGAGTCCCCACAGAGCTCGACGCCCCCAACCTCCGCCGCCGCCGCCGCAGCATCGCAGCCTGCCAAGAAACAGACCTTCCAGAAGCTCGTCGACAAGTCCAACCCTGGGAAGATCCTCGTCAGTCTCCCTTCCGTGTCCACTACGTCAGACGATGTGGTGGCCAGCGAAGCGCCAGCGGCAAAGCGGCTCAAGGCCAGCGGCAGCAGGTTTAGCGGCTTCAGCTCCTTCCTGCCACCGCCCAAGGCCGCAGCTTCCAAGCCCCGAGGTGGGAGTATTGGCAATGCCGCACCAAGGGTCGGTGTGAACTTGAAGACAAGCTCCGAGGCTGCGTTCAGCAGGGATACAGGTGACGACAATGGCGACGGAGTCTCGAGGACGGACGGATCTGGCCCCATCTCAAACTCGCCATCAGCCACAGCCACCGCGCCGACGCAGCCGTCTATACCGCCAGGGCAGAAGTCGGAGGACGAGGTCAAGCTTGTTGGAAAACCCTTGATGTTCAGGCCACTTTCGGTTGCTAGGAAGCCTGGCAAGAAAGTCGGAGGGATCAAGACGGCCTCGGCTTCAACTACGGCGTCGCTCAGCGGCGCGCTGAAGCGGCAGTCGGACACAGGAAGCTCTGAATCACCGACAGCAGAAGGAACGCTGGCGGCCCCACAAGTCAAGAAGAAGAAAATTTCGCTTTTTTCCGTAGTAGATGATGCACACAGTGTGGAACCGGTTCCGGAGGATAGCACATCCTACGAAGCCGAGCCGTATGCTCCTGATCAGAGCGCGTTCCCTGAAGGAAACGCACTAGATGATAACGCCAGCCAGCAGCAGTACGCGAGCTACTCACAGCTACCGGTGCGGCAAGCTGGCTACCCAGAACCCAACTCACTCGACTCCATAGCGGACGACCTGAACCTCGACCCAGCAGCACGACGGGAACTCTTTGGCCGAGGTGGCGCGCCGAGCAAAACAACAGCAAAGTCCGTCATCAACTTCAACCTGGACCAGGAGTACCGGCACAACGAGGAGCTGCGGCAATCGGGCGCCCTGGACCAGCAACAACACAACCCCCTGCGCGCCATCAAGCCAGGCAAGCACAGCCTGCAGCAGCTGGTGAACCAGGTGCAGAGCCAACGGGATGCGCTAGAGGAGAACTTCGCCAAGAATCGGGCGACACAGAAGCAGTCTGGGGCCAAGTATGGATTCTAGATGAGATGGTTCTGGCCCTGCCGCGAACCTCACCCTCGCTTCTGTGCACTATTCCTGTGCACTACAAGCTCGCTCTCCTACTCGCACGATAGGGTAATTAGAAGCACCATACCGACCCAGCCCGCACTAAAGTGAGGACAATGTCTTACCTCACCCCCCTTTCACCCCGGAGCCCGGGCGGGGTGTACGAAACACAGACGTGTTAAAGAGTCGGATGGTCCGCGACATTCACAAAGAGCCGATTGTGAGGGAGCCCAGAGTGCTGCTACTGTGTCGACTGAATGAAGCTACGCCGTCTTCAAGGCAAACGCACGCTGTTGCACAGCCGGAAGTGCCCTTCGCGGTGCCCTTTCCTACAGGCCGTGTGGCTCAAAATTGATTGGATACACCAGAGGTACAATTAGACAGGCTCAAAATCCGACAGACGGCCTCCAGCTGAGCAGGTCAACCCGCGACGGCGATGTTCCTTGACGCTTCCAGGGGTTCAAAGGGACTGGTCGTGTATGTAAACATATATCTATATTCGGACACTTGGGACGTCTCAGTCAACGGCCGCTTGACCATCTGCTAATCTGCTCCGGTGTGCGTGAGTCCACCAGAGCATAAACCTGTCGTCTGCCTGTTACAGTGTTCACGCCGTGTCTTGCAGGTAGGGAACACGCATGGCTTACCTGCTCAAGGTGAGTCTCTTGGCTGTTTTGATCGGATGCGCACAATGAGAGGTCACCCCGAAAAAGGCCCATTATGGCGGGATCCGTGCTCCGAAGACCACTGAGAGCCATGCACGCAGTCCTGACAGTAGTAGGGCCTGGCCGACAGCCTCAAGTCTCGGCCCCGCAGGTGGATCTCGTCGACGGCGGCAGGCGAATGCCTCTCGACAGTCTGAAGCGCGCAGTCTCGGTGAGACGCCAGGCCCACCCAGGCACGACCGCTTGCTTTCTTGGCCTCATCTTGGCAGCGGCGATGTTTCTACCGGGTCCAGCATCACACGCGCGTCACAGCAGCAGTGTAACCCAGAAGGCTTGTAGGTGGTCTGTGTAATCTGGCCGCGGAAGCGAAAACGACGCAGCCAAGACGGGTTCCAAGGCGAGCGGCCAGACAGAGGTGGCCGGAGCAGCAGCCGGGCATGTGGCAAACACAGCAGGCAAGCAGGGGCGGCCACCGAGATGGGCTTGGTGTGCAGGTGTGGTGCAGCGGAGCGGTCCGAGACATTGATCGTCAGTGCTTTCGGAGGCTTGGCACCTGGGCAGCTTCGACGGCGGGCTTTTGCAGGCTGCAGTCCAGGATGCAGCGCCGAGAGATCTTGATCATGCTGGTGCACGGGCAGACGGGGAAGGAGATATTGTAGGCCCGGGGGGTCGCTATATTTATCCCCCTGCACCATATATTTACGTAGTGTACGTACCCCCGTGCGCTCTCCGAAGGGACGAACGGGACTCAAGAGTTTCAAGCGTTTTCCAAGCGCGCTCACCGCCCCGGGCCCGCGCCGATCTGATAAGCTTGACTCACGGCAGCTTGCGTGCTTGTTTCGACGCCCTCTTGCGAGGTGCGCCTCTGATGCCAACGGGCCACGGGTAGACGGCGCTCGCCAGCTCTCGCTGTTGGCCCCCGTCGTCGGTCCTCGGGTGTGACAGGTGTCTCGCCGGCTGACCCGGCTGACAAGCCACGCGCGCATAGAGGTAGGCTGTATAGCAGATAGGGGCGGTGGGACCTGAGACCTGGTGGCCATGGACGCACAAAGGCAAGGGGAGAGGGGGAGGGGCACATGGTGGAGCGGAGCACAGCCGTTACAGCTGACAAGCTCGTGCTACCCTGTCCTTGTGCGAGCATCCCAAGACTCTTGGCCTTGTTTTCCCTTGGGTGGGACGAAGACTGACGTTTCCTCCCCGGATGGCTATCATTGGGTTTCGGGCAGGGAAGATGCCTCAACCTGGACAGCGAGGCGGTGGGGGTGATGGCTCACTATCAAATTCACTCAGGTACGGGGCGGGGCCAGTCTCGCAAGCATGCATACACAGTAGCTCACTTTGTTTATATCGCGCGTTCGAAACACAGGTGGAGGGAACAGCAATGTATTCTTAGTATGGAGTCTCTGCTTGGCAGGTACTCGTTGCCACCTCCTGTAACTGTTTTCTTCATTGGAATTTTCAAATTGCCATGGTCGTGCCAATAAGCTATCCCTCTCAGCAGAGTCCGGTCGATATCCGTCCTCGTCAGCCCCCAGCAAGGAAGTCGACAGGAACATCAACCACCCCGCTCCGCTTGGCTGGATTGACTGTATCTGAGCCTTCAAAGAAAAACGCCGTACTTGACCCAAACACTGCGCTAACAAATAACCCAAAATCGCAAACCCAAAATGAAAAATGAGAAGCGACCCCGCTGTTTTTCGGCAGTTGCTGTTTTTTCAATTCGCTTTCTTCGTTTCAGAGGTCACACACAGAGACAAGAGAGCCGCGCATGACAGGACAGAGCCCAAACAAGTGACTCGTATGTAGGAACAGCCCAGCTGCCGCCTTACTCGGCAACAGCGGCAGCGTTGTGCCAGTCATCTTGATGCTCGCCGGCGTGCTCGCCGTAGTGGACGGGGGCGACCTTGAGGACCCTGTACCCGGGGGCGGAGCCCTTGCCGTCGCTGCTGAGCGAGGAGCTCCGCCTCTTGTGGCCTTCGCCGGCCTGCTTGGGCTGCTGCGACTTTGGGAAGGAGTCGGAGGTGACGGGCCCCAGGGACAGGAAGGTCAGGGGCATGGAGCGGCGAGGGTCAGACATTGTGGCTGGTTGGCTGGTTGGCTGGTTGTGGAAGGATGGCGGATCAAGAAGGTAGGATCTGGCCTGGGATGGGGAGTCGGAGGAGAGAAATGATTTGATGTGAAGTGTCAAGACGGGCGTCGTGAGGGCGGTGGTCTGGCTGACGGTTGCTGACCTGGCTGACTTGAGTGCTGAGGAGAGTTTAAGTGATGGTGAACAACAAAAGACGGAAGGGGGGGGGGAGGCAGAGACAAAGGAGCTGAAGGGGGCCGACTTTATATCTACAGAGGGTGGGAGCGGATCTGCTTGGGATCTGCTTGCCCAATGCGCTGGCCCAGCGGGCTGGCGGGGTGGTGGTGCTGGCGGACCAATTCTCGGTTCCAGGACGACATATCAAGGACGCTTGTGCTTGTACACGCCGGGGCTGGTGTATGCCCGGGGGTGGGCGTGTGCGAGGGTACCTAGGTAGGCAGGTGTGGGTGCTGGGTGCGAGAACGAGAGAGGGCGTGCCCACCCTGACGTCCCTGACCGGGCTGGCCTTCCTGACCGAGAGTCTGTTTATCTCCTTGTGACACGGACGGGCGGGCACAGGGGATGGAGCGGGAGTGGGTGAGGCGTGTGGGCATCGATGCTGCACCTCACGTCTTCTGAATCTTGTCCCTCTCCGCCAAGAGCCCTTTTCCCTTTGTCCACCAATGCCGCCCAGCAGACAATGACACACCTAGGTATCCTGCCTGGGTTGGGCCTGTTTGTTCTGCTTGACCCCGTCGCCGGTCGCCTCGAGCCCTCCGGGGCTTTGTGACCCCTCCCTCCCTCCCTCCCTCTGTCTCTCTCCCTCCCTCTGTCTCTCTCCCTGCCTCGTCGCACCTTTTTTTGCTGCTCGCACCTCGCTCGCACCTCGCTCCCACCATCCCACAATCCCACCATCCCTCCTGTCGTGTCATGTCCTGTGCGACCCGTCTGTCTTGTGCTTGAGCCAATCTGGCTTTTGTGCTGCCCGAACCCACACGTGGGGTCGGGCATTGGTCATGGGCGAAAGGGAGCTCCCACGATGGGCAGGTGGGCGGGTGTGCCTTCGTTATCCGAGCTCCGAGCGGGGCAAGTGGCCCTTGTGCCTATCCCCTATCAGACGCGCCGCAGGATTTTGCGCCACAGCCGAGCGAAAAGCACCAAGCACGTCGTGCTGTGCTGGGGCCACAAGTGCGACGTTGTGGCATGGCTTTTGTCACCGTGGGAGCGTCGTCTGACGGCAAACAGCAACCACAGAGGACACTAGTATGACAAGTAGGTAATCAATCCATCAATCAAGCAACCACATGTGGGGAAGACGATGCGGCTCCGCCAGAGACCACTGCAACAGATACTGTAAATGGCCTGGTCCCCTCGTCCCGTCCCCTTGGGAAACCTGGGGTCGGCTGTCCGGTCCCCAGCCTCGCTCGCCATTGGCCAGCCTGCCCGTCCCAAGAGGATTTCCCGGGACACGGCTGCGGAATACTGGCCCTGCCCCAGGCCAAGCCTCCAACCATCCCCCACAACACACGCCGTCGCACCGGCTCCCGAATGACGACCACCCTGCCGTCCCACCCTTTCGGCCCAACGGCAGCTAGCTGACTCCGGCAGCAGCCGCGGGTAGGGCTGATGGTGCGGGGCCCGCTCCTGGCGCCGGGCCTCGTAGCCGGCCTCGTAGCCGGCCTCGTAGCCGGCCATCGGGTCCTGTCCCGAGTGCTCGTCACGGCTCGTCACGGCTCGTCAAGGCTCTACTCCCTCGTGTCTTCGCACTCGACTCTCGCCCTTGAGTCTCCGGACACCTCAGTCCTGCTCTCCCCTCGTGCGACTGCTTGACAGCATCGCCGTCCAAAGCACCCATCTCTCCCTACTGGCTGGCGTCGTGCCAGTTGTCGGCAGCACCCGCGGGCGGCAGCTCGGCCGAGCACGTTGGCCGCGTGGCGGCTTGGCCACGGAACCAGCCGCACGGCTACCTTGTTGATCCTCCTCCCAGCTTCGCGCGGCCTGGCGCCACACAGCCCGGGGACGGAGACCGCTTCTGCTCCTGGGCCTTCTGCCCGCCGGCCACTTCCCTCTCCCAGCTGCCTTGGGTGCTGCCCAGAGTCCTCTTGCTCCCGGTGAAGTTGGCAGTGCCAGGGTCCGGACTGGGCCCGTTTGCGGTAGCAGGTGCCGGGGATGAACGACGATGGCCGACTCACCAAGATGCACCTGGATGCGGTTGGGCTGCAACTGATTCACACCGGACACCAGCCTGGTGCGCCTGCAAGACGCAATGTATCGACAAGTACCCCTTAGGTCCTCCAAGGTCAACACCAATGTCCCGGCAGCGTCCAAAGGTGGAAGACGGTGTTGCCCTCGGAGCTCTGGCCCGGGGATAACCCTCCTACTCAGCTCCAGTCCTGAGCCATGTCTGAGCTTGTGCTCCACAATACTCGTGTTGGCGGCCGACCTTGCAGCCTGACAATTCACGGCCGGCCCACGGCTCAATGGGAGACAAAGTCCTGCCAGCTGGGGCTGTAGCCTGAAGGGGAAGGCCGGAGCGCATCAGCGTACCATCCAGCTGCAGGATGAACGCGCGATGGAGGCACCATTGGCAATGGCCCCTCGAAAACCTGCTCCAAGGTCAAGTGTGCCCGTCGTGCCGTGAAGGGGAACCAACACCAGACAGAGTGTTAGGAGTGGACTGGTCGTCAGGGTCGGTCCTTCCAATATCACGTCACATGGCGCAGGAGTGGGAAGCGCGAAGGGCTCGCCCTTTCAGGCAGCTCAGTAGTCGGCTGAAGGTTGTGATTGTGCCTCGTTCTTGACCGTGGTGGATGTTCGGAGAACCTTATTGCAGGGGTGGCCATCCTGACGGACTGTGTCTGCATACACCGTCAGCAGATTGCGACCACGATATGCATGACGCGGTGCACATGGGACAAGTGCAAGCTGGACACACACAAGTTCGTCAGCTGTTGGCATGTTGGACAAGAACAGGAAGTCATCTGCAAGATCAACAGATAGCCAACACTCTCGCTCCGCTCCTGTCTGAACACACCACTACCGGCCTGGGCTGGACGACGTCCTTCTGACCGACTGGAACTGGATCATGATACCAACGGGCGTGCCTGGTCCGCCCGGCAGGGTGTACCCGGTCACAGGGCCGGCCAACGACCTTTCTCCTCCTCGAGTGAAGGTGATGGGAGCTGACTCACAGGTGATCAAGGATCCCATACCTGCCTATATGTAACCCAAGGGAAGTTGGGTCGGGGGGGCGGGGGATTTATCATGTTCAACGAAACAGCTTCCAGGTTATACCAATATGGCTGTGGATGACAGCAGCGCCACAACGCGCATACATCTACCCTACTCTGAGGCGTCAAAGAATGGCTAAAAAGCAATTGAGTCCTTACTCAAGTACGGCCCAGGTTCCAAAGAATGTTATTTACTCTCCTCCAGTGTCCTCTCTAAGACAGTGCTTTGCCGGCTATTCACCTTAGTGCTGTCATTTTCGAGCCCCCCGAAAGTAGCAGAAGCGCCAAAAGGTCGGCTAACAAGGCACAGCGATCCCAAGACTATGGAGACGCGCGCATCTTGCGCGTGCCAACGGACCCCGGCCGGCTTTGCGAATGACCCTGTGGGGTCCGCTCGGGACACCAATGCAGCTGACGATGCCCTCGCAACGGCATGGCTTTACCTGTGGGACTCGGCCGCCAGGCGCCCAGGATCACATGTTCTTGATAGGTCGGGAAAGCGCCTTGCTGCGCTTCTGGCATGTTGGTCACAAAGTCGGCGGTACTTTGACGCCAGACGCCTGTGCTGAGACCCGAGGTGACGCACGCGATGGCAGTGTTACATTGAAGGACGATCTGCTGCAGCTCCCGGGGACGTGGTTGGTCGGCTCAATGCAACCAAAGCCGCCGCCGCCGGGCTGACGCTGCAACCCATAGCGCGAGGACAGAAATGCGTGCAATCTTCTAAATCAAGTGGCTTCGTTGGGTCCCTAAGGTCCAATTGTGCTGCCATTTGTGCTGTGCCAGATCCTAGGCTGAGAGTCTGCGCGAGCGATATCTTCAATATTCACGGACAGGTGAGCCCGAAAGCGAGGAAGCCGCCCGGGGTACAGCCTATGAGCCTGCTCGCCTGTCCGCTTTGGTTTGGGACTGCCGCAGCAGTGGCAAGTCAACGGCATGACCAATATGTCAAGGCCTCGATAAAAAGTGCGCTATGATGCCGAGGAGATGAATAATCAAGGCATGAGACATTGGTCTCAATGGTCGCGATGGTCATTACCCTTGTCCTTGGCTAGAGGTGTCCCGGATGTTCTCTTTGGAACCACGGGTCGAGGCCGCAGAAAGACGACTTTGGATCGAGAACAAGATATGCGGCACTACTAGGCGAGTATTTGCTATATCCAGGCGTGGACTGTGGTGCACGCGTGAATTCGGTCTACAATGACATTGACGAGCCTGAGGATCCGGGTGGCTTCTCAGGTAACACAGTCACTTATGCAGCCTGGTTTCCCATGCTTCCCAGGACCACACGCGAGCGACGGATGCAGTTGGCAGCTTAAGCAGGCCATCTGGCCCAAGACAAGGCAGAGCGCCGTCCCGATCATGGAACCGAAAAGGATGCCACACTACCAAAAGTGCCTAATCGTAGTTGGCTGCAGCCCTGGTTGCCTTGATGGCCGCATGTGGCTCCCCTGCAGTGCCGGTCCAGCCTTAGAAAGTGCAGGTATGCTCAGCACTGCCACACAACGTCCACTCATTAACATCGAGGTCAGGAAGACTAGGTCGGTAGCAGGACTGGCAACGGCCCCAGGCACTTTTTGTGACTTGACTGGCTTCTCGAGTAAGTTGTCTCTTCCGGTAAAGGAGAGGCGCCCTGTTCGCGGTGAGCAGCCGAAGTTGACGCCCTCCACTCGAAAGGGCGAGAAACTGAACCACCAGGAATTTGCGACGCCTGCGCTGCGGCAGTCAGAGTGGAACTCGCTGCTCTCGTGGAGCCGGTCGTAGTGGGTTCCGCACGAGCAAGGCGAGAGATTCTAGCAGGTACACAACGGGCGGGCAGGTCGAATGCCACCCACCACACAGCTCAGACGAGACGTGGGAGACACTGCGCGACCATTCGAACGACAATCAAGACTGAGATGCGGTGCGCGTGGCATGCATGGCTTGGCTGGGTCGTGGAGCGGCGGGTGTGGGGAGAGGAGCACATGGCACATGGCACGCGGCACACGGGATATTGGATGTGGTAGGTGTTGTTTGCGGGTACGTGAGGACGAAAAGCTGTGGCTCCAGGGAGGAGATGAAGTGCCGCTTCCTCAGTGGAACAAAGAGCACGGCGTGGGGACGAGTGAGGAAAGTGATGGCTGAAGTTCATTGTGTGCAGTATGTGCAGCGTGTGCAGCGTGTGCAGCGTGTGCAACGTAGGTGGCCACGGCGGCGTGCAGACTACCTGGGTACACGTCCCGATGGGTTCCACATGTAGCCGGGCATGGAGCCTCCGGGGAAGGGGATGGAAACCCGCGGGCACAGGGCAGCCTTGTCGAGGACGAGACGAGATGAGGAAAGTTGGGATGAGCGTGAGATGAGCTCAATGGGTGCAGACAGTCTGAGACAGTACGTGCCTGGCCGAAGTCGTGTGATTTGCATACTGTATCTCGAAAGAGAAGACGGATGCAGCTAGACGGCGTGGGGAGGCTTGCGAGCAGACGGGGGATGCCTGGTCGCCAGCAGGATGAGAAAGAAATGTCAGAGGTGCCAGGAACGCCACGGGGGTGGAGCTGGAAGCTTGGAGCGGACGGTGGACGCTTCTTGATGGTTGGAATCCACAGTTATTCTGCCCATCCTGTCCATCCTGCCATCCCGCCGCGACCCGTGATTGCTTGGGCCGTGCCTGCCTCTCACCCTGCCCATGGGCACATTATAGACTGGACTACACAGAAGTAAGCTACCTAGAAACGGTCCACTGTAGCCGTAGAGCACGGTGCATGCTGGTGCACAGACCTTCATGCCTCAAATGTCTCCGTCTGTCTCCGTCTCACTTTATATCTGTCTGAAGAGGGGCTTGGGGGAGGGGCTTGGGGGGACTCCCACCTAACACCCGCAGTCCCTTATCTCACAAATCCCTCGGCCTCTTGCCAGGCACGTCAGGAAGGAGCATCGGCATAGGGCATTGGCGAGAGAAGGGCCAATAGTTCCGACCAGACTTGGCTGCATAGGTTCCGGGGTACTGCAGTGTAGGGGGTCCAGGTTGTGCTGGCCCGGTGATCAACAGGCATGGTGACCTGTGATTCAACACACGAAACCGAGGCACAAGACACGGTCGATTACACAGTAAACGCGTCGCGACCGAAGAGGGGGGGGGGACGCGGCGAGCAAGGTGGGATGGAAATGGAGATGGAGATGAACATGAGCGGTGGACAGAGGCGAGCGAGAAGGAGGGTGCGCGGCACTGTTAAAAGCCGTCTGGCTATGTTCAACTGTATCGCTTCCAACAGTCCCCCTTTCTTCCTGCTCTTCCCCTTTGCGACATCACAAATCCCACGTCACTCCCAAGGCAGCTGCTGGCTCACCTCGGCTGCACTTGATCGCTCCTCTTGCCTACCGTCCCTGATCTTGGGCTCGATCTTCATCTTCGCCCAGAGATTGCTCCACTCCTGCCGGCATTGAGGCCAAAGGTGTGATGATTGCGCTCCCGTCCACTTCAATCTCTCTTGTCTTTCCCCATCCGTTCGTTCGTCGTCTGCCAGGTGGCCCGCGCTCGGCAACCCCTGCTCCTGTCCAGCACGGGGCGAGGGCAGTACCGCATTGTGCGTACTGTATGCTACATACCTAGGTACCCAGGTAGGTAGGCACAGCGCCCTTTTGCAACAGGCATCGCCCAGGTAGACAGCTAGTGGTGCTGTCGGGTGTCACCTATCAGCCAGAGAGGCAGAGGCGAGTTCCCGGTCAGAGCAACAACCAAGTGCATCCGCGGCAGATTGGTCTACTCTGCCATTCTGCCATCCTGCCTCATCAATCCGGCGCCCCACAGCCGTTGCGACCATCCGTGCGTTGGCCTAGCCTTAAGCGCCGTCCCGATGCTACAGTACATGGGCAGGTACCTGGACACATTGGTGTCTAGGTACCTTGCGACCCAGGGCGGCAGGCGACGTCCTCACCACCTGCCTGCCTTCCCACTCACCACTCGATATCCTCATTCCGGCTCCCTACTCTTCGCTCCCGACACGCCTACATCGTGTGGCAACTAGATCAGCCAGGGCATTGGCTATCGAGGCACTGTAGAGCGCCCTCTGCACAGTACAGTACCGTACGACCCCAATACCAACCCCCTGACACCTGCCACATTCCAACTGTATTGGACGACGCTGCCTTCTCCGGCCGCTCACATCACCAACCGTTGCGTTCGCCAATGCGGGTCCGGGACACCGCGTTGACAGGCGATGAGCACGACGGCACCATGTCGTGTGTCGTAGTACGAACGGGACAGCGCGAGCTATGAAGCCTGCACCATCCCTACGGTAAGTATGAGGGCGAAGGCAACGGCAGAACGGGTTGAGGGCCCAGGCTGGGAGCGCAGCGGGCCTACGAGAACCCCATTCTGCTACCCGCTGCCCAGGGCAAGGTGTGCACGTCCGTTTGAGGCTCCTCCCCAGACCCAGCGCCCAATGCCCAATGCCCAATGCCCAGCTGACATCGGTGTCCCGTGGCTGGAGCGTACCCTGCTGTGCTGCTCCGTGTTCGACCTCATGCGCAAGTCGACACATTTTCACTCGTCTCCTCGCACCGCAGACCGGACCTGACGACCAACAAGTGAACCTCTTGTTGGCTGCTCTCAGTCGTCCCCAAGGCCTGCATTGTACCTACTTCTTGTCCATGGATGTTGGTCTGCAATCAACGAGGGCTTGACATCAAACCTTCTTTCCCACCAGAGTGAGTGTGTGGTCAATCACTGTGAGCCCAAGGGTGCCGAGCACAAACATGCAAAACTGCAACGCCAGCTCTAATCCAGCCCAAGCAAAAATAGCTGCGACCCTCCAGACTGGCATCGGGCGCCAGGCTTGTCAAGTCGCTGGTGTTATCAGATACGGTCTTCCTGGCTACCGTGATTTTGACTCAGCGACGTGCTGAAATATGAGCCAGACGGTATCCTGCCGGCAGAAACCTGGAGACCTGCAGGGCCATATTATACTGGTACTGATAGAGGAGGTAGAGCGGTCAGATTACCCAAAAACTTGTGACAACGCTCTCTAGAAATGCTCATCCACCTCTGTCGGTGAGGAAGCTGGCAAACTTCCTGTTTCGTCATGAGCACTACGCCCAACCGCCGGCGATATTGTGGGCTAGACCCTGGTGGTGATATTGCTAAACACAGGCCCAGAACGGAAAAAGTAGCCTGAGCAACCTTCACCTAGGGCTTCAATGAAGAGCTATCCTGCTTTCGTTCACACAAGAGCTGAATAGAGCTGCGGATCTTGGAGTTCCAGGGCACGCTAATCACTCGGACGAGTCTGCAGGTGCAGCTCGGAGGGATTCCAAATACTGTAGTTGCGGGCCCAGATCGCACCCGCACATCCTTGGTGGTGAGCAGCCTCTTTACGGACCGCAATTGGGTAGGGTTACCAAACCCGCAACACGTTCAGCAATGATGCCGCCCGCGAGAAATATTTCAAGTAAGATATTGCCCAACAGCGACGGCCGCGTACTTGTGTATGCTATGGTCTGTGGTTTCTGTCACGTCGGCTCCCCGGGTGGGAGGGGGGCTTCCTCACAGGCAAATCCCTGCCGGCGGCCATTGACACTCTTGAGGGTAAGTACATCGGCCACAATTAGCGGAGCTGGCACACAACAAATTAAATTACAAGAACACGGCTTCATGTTGAGCAGTGAAAAGATCCCGTGTTGACGATTCCGTTTAGGAAATTGGGCAGATCCACTAGCAATGACCCGCACCGCACTGCCTTTAACACCCCGGCAAATCGATGGGATGAAGGTGGGTTATTATCTGAGCGACCCAACGTCTCCCCCCCCCCCTCCAAAAAGGTCTTACTCTGCCACAGCAGCCCGTACAACTCATTTCTTGGTTCGGGTACAGCCTTTGGACCATCAAGTACTGTTCAAGTACTCCGCCGCCTTCTGCCTGTCCATGCCGTTCCCACAACCTCTCCTGACGGTCCCCAGAGAGCCCATCGCTATGCGGCCACTCTGGTCACTCTTTCAACCGCATGACGTACCAAGCCGTAGACGCTAACAACCAACCGTAAGGAGACAGAGTCACCGGCAACTGCAACACACAACTCTGCCTTCTGTAGATTGCTTCGGTCGAGTTGCTGAACGGCACGGCATGGACACCAACAGCTCGCCTCTGTCTTCTCCACCTCACCACTGCACACACACTGACCAGAGGCTCACAATCTGCTTCTTCCCATGGTTTGGCAAGCATATAAAGACACAGGCCGGTTCCTCCTCTTCAGAACTTCGAGTCGAGCACCACCATCACCATCACCATCATCACCCCCATACCCACTGTCATAAACAATACCCACCTCCTTTATTGCGGCCTTCAACCTCGGAGACCCTCACAAGCGCAACCTGACCCAG
The DNA here is from genome assembly GCA_038088505.1 of Diaporthe velutina. Lineage (NCBI taxonomy): Eukaryota > Fungi > Ascomycota > Sordariomycetes > Diaporthales > Diaporthaceae > Diaporthe > Diaporthe velutina. The sequence continues at coordinate 42,216 of JBBWSJ010000154.1, forward strand.
ATTTACCGGGTTCCTTGAAAGTCACTCGTATCTCGCACACACATCACAGGATACGATTTTGCTGGTCTCTGGTTGCCCGCGACCCAGATAACTTGGTACACGACGTCAACGCCATTGGGGCATCACAATCCTTACGAAACTCCAAAGCCACTGCGAGCCACCAGTCAAGCCATCATGTGTCGAATTGAACAACACCACTACGCTTGTGGAAAAGTTGAAGAGTTTCGCTACCCGGTTCATAACAGAACCTGCAATGGTACCTGCGCCACGTACGATTGCACATATGAGCCGCAGTGGCACAACACCAGGTGCACGGATCGGACTCACTGCGGCTGATCCAGCCAAGGTGGTGCCGAGATGGAACGTCTCTTGTTTGTAAGTCCATGCTGAGTTTTTGCCTCGGCGGGTGTCCTGTTCGGGATGGATCTGACCGACAAGTCGACAGCGGCCATATCTCGGGAGCTTTTGGTAGACGACACGCGCGGCGAGCAATCGCCCATTTCCTCGTGGTTCGGATTTGAGCACCTCATCTGATATCACGATCGACTCTTGGGTGGACGCGATGAATTTCTCTGGTTTTTTTTCTTCTTTTCTTTTTACTTCTTCTTCTTCTTCTCCTCCTTCCTTTCTTCCCTCTCAGCTTGACGTTCGGGGGCGTCTCGGCAGGGTGCAGTGGTGATGGGACTCTGTCTGACTATCTTTCATTTTCTAACGTACGATATCATGTTGACACCACCGCTGGAGGTTCATGGCCAAGGGAGCGAGGCGATGCAGTGGGAACTTGCGACGGCCAATTTTGGAATTGTGGTTGAAAGCTGGTTTTCTCCCGGGATACTCTGCTGCGGCTGCATTTTTGCTATTTGACGATGGGCACTCCCTGGTTGTAGAGTATGTCGGCACGATAGAACAACAACACCTCCCCTCCCCAACCTACCTAGATACCTGCTCAATGCACTATGATTGCTTTACTGGACTGAATTCCCATGCAGCACTGGAAGTATGTCTCTGATGACTGCCTTGATGACTCAATCGTCTGTTCAATACCGATGCAGTGCTCACTGACTGATTGCACAAGGGCATTGTCCTAAGTGTGGGTATGATACTTCTGCTGCCAATCTCAGTGGCTCAGAGGCTCAGTCAGGTGTTGGCTGTGAGGCTGAAAGAGCGTGTCGACCCCAGACCTGAATGCTGGATGATTGGATGGCTGAACGGTTCAACGGCTGGTCAGGGCGGGCAAGCTGGTCGCGCTTAGTGACGAATTAGAACGGAGCGAGGGTTGTCGTATCAAGCAGGGGTGCCTGAACGTTGAACCTCAGACCTCTCCTGCTCGCATGTGAGCTGAATTATGTACCTACGTCCTGCGAGTAAGCTGTCCTCCAATAGCAGACCGTATCATCTGTATGAGCACCTACCTATCTAGAAATCTACCCAGACAGAGACCAAACCAGGCGGCTATATGTGAAGAGAATATGCCTGATGTATATGCATACATGTGCAATATGTTCAGGGGTTAGGGTTAAGCTAGTGGTTATGAGGAAAGGGATGGGGGTATGGTTGCCTAGATCATGATGCTTTGGTATGCCAGAGCACACCGGCTGAAGATAGAAATGGCAGGAGGATCAAACGGCAGTTCAGAGCTGCAAGAACAAGATGAGAAGAGAAGGTGGTCGGCCAATGAGAGGTTTCACGGGTCAAGCCGTAGGATGTCCCTTGCACATGGCGACATTACTGCCTGCCTGCCTGCCTGCCTGTAACCATAAAGGCCATGCAGCATTATTGCACGGCACGGCAAGCTGGACGGCCGTGCAAAGTGTCGCCCGTGCCTGTGCCTATGCCTGTTGAAGCCTTAGTATTAGCGTGGTTAATCTCGTCTGCCGCCTGCTGTTGGCTGGCTGGGGAGTTACAGAAAAACTGGGCAAGTAGGTAGGCTGACCATCTGAAATCTGTGCTCTGGACCCCCATAGGGCTACCAACCCAACGTGCAGCCTAGGACACGGCTGTACCGGAACACCAACACATGTTGTGTGTAATTGAGCATGTGTGGTACATGTGGTCAATCATGATATAAATACTGTGTATATAGGGAGCAAGGGTGTGAGAGTGCAAGGATTCCTATCCCACGTGCACGCATGTACTTTGTTTACAGTACATGAGAGATGTCTAGGTACATGCCTCAGGTACCCTGGCCCCCCTGTCATCCACCTCCCAACCCCTGCCGCTTCTGGCTGGCATCACCAATGAGCCTCTTCTCTCACTTTGCTTGAAATCTCCCCCTTCCTCAACCAAAACAGACGGTGAGAGGTGCCTAGCTGTCTTTTACTGCTTTATGCTTCATATTACATGTTTACAGTCTTTTCTATTTAGACATTAACCTTGGGACAGGTCCTTTAGCCCTTGTTGGTCGTTGACTTTGAAGTCATGCAGCTCTCAGTGGCACGCATGATATGCTCATCATGTGATAACTTGCGGCCCAGAACATTCCGCATTGAAGGATCAGCTGTGGGTGCCACGGTCATGAACAATTAGAAACCAACGTCATTGTCCACCGCTCGGTCGGAGCGAGCCTTTTCAACAGCAACAAGCAACATCACAGGTGCACCACTCCGACTGGTCAAAAGCAACATGGGCAACTGCCTTGTTCGCACTTCTGCCCTTCATAGTACCGCCTCATAGCACGCTAGCCAACACTGCATGGCAGCATCTTGCTTGGACGTTCGGCAACCTGCTCAAGCCCCACTGAGCAACGTCTGACTGCAGCCGTTGCTGTCAGACGCAGCACCTCGTATGCGCTCAACCTTGTGTTCCGTCACGGACAGGCCACAGCAGCTGCCTAGTAACACTACCCAACAGACTGTCAGACAGTGAGACTGCTTCAAGGCTATCCTGCAGCTCTGTTCCACCCCTTGATGTTGCGTCCTTGTCTACAAACACATACCACCTACTACCTAGGCATTCAAGTAATTGGCTTGGGCTGCACAAGGGTGCAACTTAGCATCAATGTTAACATACAGCAAGCTTATCTATATTTCTTGATATACTTTTGGTAAGTAAAATAAGTACAATAGTTGTAAGATTTTGCCTTATAGTTTTAAAGAGTATTTACTCTGGACTTGCTACAGTTTAAGTAGACAATTCTACCCTGCAATACCAATTGCCAACTTATTCAGCCTCATCTATAGGCGACATCAGCCAAGCTCAGTGCACACTGAAAGTTTCCCAGCAGTGGCGAATCACCTCCAACAGGGGGGGGGCAAGCCCCTGCATCTTCCCGGCTCACTGTCAGCACTGTGCCCTGACCTTAGGAGGTACATTGGAAAGGATCGCCCTAGGGAAGAATAAAGTTTAGCTATATTCACTTCGGCCCCACCCACCTAAGCAAGAAGCGCGGTGCATTACAGCATTGCATTGGCGGCTCAGTAGGTTGGCAGATTGCGTGCCCCGAAGTTTCTGCAGGCGGCGGGTAAAGATGGGACGAGGCTCACAATAGACGCTCTGAATGCGACGGTACATGACCTCTGCGTTGCCAGGTACTTGCAAGGGTACGTGCAGGTTACGATCGACGTGTTGAACAGGCGTCACGTCGCCAGCTGACTTCGCCATCGGGACCCGAAGAGGACGTAAGGATAGGTGAGTGTGCGGCAACCACTCACTCATTCCGACTTTCACAAAATATCGATCAGTAACCAGCAGATCTTGATTCAGAAAATTACCCGTCATCGTGTCTGCCCTGCGTGTCTGCGCGGTGTACAATCGTGGCGGCCTTTGCTCTTCTCCCAAGTCCAAAGAGAAGATTCTTGTGAACCAAATGGATCATTCGCTCTTACATGCGTCAAATCATTCCGGCGGCACGGTTTGATGTACTCGTCAGCAGACGTGTGTTTTTCGGAACAGTTCAACGTCTTCGTGGGTTGGCTTACTCAACAAACCTGCCCAGCTGCACTTTGAGCGGTTGGTAACAACTACCAACCGTAAATAGACCACTCACCTACTTGCTGCTTGTGGGGCTGTCTTGATGGAGCGTTGCTGAATCTCACCACGGGAGCCTGACAGAAGCTGGAAAATCCAACATAGTCACACGATGTCGAAACGAGGGGATGTGGATATCAGCTCGTAGACCAACACAAGCCCTTATCACGAGCAAATAAGACAGTCTATCACAAGGGTGATGTGTCAAATAGAAGACTGTGCTGACCAAATTAGAAGGCTCCATGGGTCCCAAGACAGGGAACATTAGGATCATTTGTGACCGCTTGGGTCTGCCGTTCAGGAGGTCTGGAGGTTTCTAATCCAGCTAGCTCTTGAGGCAGGTACTTTGCACTAGGCTATGACCACCTCGAGAGAGGGAGACGACCGCTTCTTCATTTTTTTTGCCATGCACCGTGGCCACCAAGAACCAACGCCTACGCCCACCATTGGACAGGTCCTTACACACACCACTTCACTTCAGCTTGGCCACCACTGATCTAGCCTAGCTATAGGCCCGGCTCTCATCAGGTCGTATCTATTCTAACTCATCCTGAGTATGACAAATACAGATGACTCGTGCTCCACACCCTTCTCCTCAGGCAAGTGAGCGAATTGCTTCCCAGCACGCCTCCGAGGATAATTCCCGAAGTTTCCCCATGCTTCACGTTGCCTGAAATTTTCTCGGCTAGCCAGTCCAGTTGACGAAGCCTACATTTATGAATGCCTCACAGTGACTCAGTAGCTTTTGTGTGTGTGTGTCAGGTCACATCGCCACTGGTCTTGTCCTCACCCAAGTGGAAAGATTGATCATACGATCTAGATTGCAGAATAGGAGCCCAGCTCACATGAAGCAGGTGTATGACAAGCTCTTCCGGTCCGTGTGATACCGAATCGACCAGGCAAGTGTGCTCATAGTTCAGCCGTGTTATAGTCCAGAGCCTTGAGAGAACACCTGCTTTCCGATCTTGCCCCTTATACCCTGCTAGTCTCCCAACTCTCTCTATGGGCATTTCTAGGACATCGTCTATTGCGGAATGCCCTACTCCAATGGCAGATCAGGCATCTCTTCACTTGATGATATAACCATTTACCTGTATGAGCACACATTTATCAACGTGAAGACTCATATTTCCGCCTCAAGCGGCATTCGGTCGCCAACCCGGGTATATACATAATCCGGCCTAAAAACTTATTGTACTGACGCACTTGTTCTCATACTATCTGAGGCTGCTCAGCGTCTTTGTATTTAACTTGAGGGTTGAAGTACTGGTTGTTTTAATTGCATAGTGAAGAAATAGTGAGATTTCGACAAAGGTCTCGTGCCTTTTTGCAGAGATAGTTCAGATAAGTCTTTGTGTCTGCAACCCTGGTTGAGTCAAGTAGTCAGTAATAAAGATCACAAAAGTTTGACAGGATACGTATATAACAAGGGCACTGTTCTGTTAAATTGTGGTTGAAGAAGGTGGTTTTCATTTCTGGAAAGACTTGCAATATATCTTCACGTCAGACAATTGTTGAAGGCTGGAACTACTTGTCATGTAATCAAGAAGAGCACTTTAGAAGTCTTACTGCTTGGAACTTCCATAAGCAGAGAATGCGTTCATGAAGTGATGGACAGCGGTTGATAGATTCTGCTGGATGTGCTATCGTGCAGTATACAATCTTTGTTCCGAGATGCCTTTGCTGGTCAAACACGGTGGATTCAATGAGAAGTCATTATTTAGAAATACAGTATTCACAACTCATCATTATGTTGTACATATACAGAACATCCAGCTTAACACAGAGAGATTTTCAATAAAAGGGTTTCTTCTAGGCAGGGGTTTTCGTCTTTCTAAATAGAAGGACACCTTCTGAAGGACATGTCCCTTCAGATAAGGACCTTTTATGTTGAAATGTTACTAACCTCAAGAGTGAATCGGATGCCCCCCCTCCTTTCCTTGTCAGAAAGATTATGGGTAATATTTCCTTCTATAGCCCCTTTTCTGTTCTCTTCTGGACATTGAACACTTAGGGTAGATAGCTAATTAGATCTTATGGCTTGCAAATGAGAAGACACATGAAACATCGGCCTCTGGCAAGTTGGGAACTTCTCAGAACTCAGAGGATTGCCGACTTTTCGCTAACACCTGCAATCCCTGTGTAGAAGCATCAGCAGAGGACAATCTGTCATAGGATAACCTATTACGGCATAGTCTACTACGGCATAGTCTACTACGGCATAGTCTACTACGGCATAGTCTACTACGGCATAGTCTACTACAGGATAACCTCCTACAGGATAACCTGCTGTAAGGCGCTCTCCTGTTGAATTGTCTCCCGTTTGACCCGCCACTGTACTCTGCAAAGTTTTGTTCACTCCATTTTAGATATGTCATTAGATGTAGAAGGAAGGGATTTCCAATCAACCAGACTTTGGTAGACACTTTCTCTTCTTCTCTGAATACGCTAAGGGTATCCTAACACTGCCTACAATGAAGCTCGGCACGGCTGTGCATCTGCCGTAGAGGCCCAGATACTGCGCCAAGTGGCTGGTCTGCACTGGAACGAGACCGAAGAGCCAGGCAAGAGGAGATAGCCACCGAGAATGTTGGGCAACACGAAATCGTGGAGGCGAGTGAAGGTTATTTGAGTGGTGGTGTCCGTTGGAGACGTTGCACTTCTGCTAACACTGTGCCTTGCCGCAAACTCTCTAAAACTGGTCCTCGCCCCATCCGAGATGCTGGTTGATTTCGCTTATTGCATGGACACCGGCCCTGAACAAGCCCAGTGCGCCATCGACTGTCGAGTGACCAGTGTTGAACGCCGGATCCGCGCCGTCGGCCGCGATCAAATCCTGCTGATCCAGAACACCCTGCCTCTTCGAGAGGACTGCTTTTGCAATAGGCCTTGCCCACATATTATACCATTGATCCTCAGTGAGCGAGACGTACCTCTTGCGGCCTGCGGAATCTACTCTTGAAAAATGCCATTCCGAGCTGACAGTCTCGAATCTCTTGGTCCGTAAGAACAGATAGGGCCATAAGAACAGCCACATCAGACTAATGTAGAAAACGACGTAGATCCACTTGGTCAGTCTCCATTGGTTCGTCCGGCATTCGTTCCAAACCTGGACTGTGTGGTCCTGCACGGGGAACGACACCTGGAGGTGTCCCCTATAATTCATCCTTCGTACTAGGGCCTCGAGCTGCTCCCTCACGCGGGCCTGGTCGAAACCCACCATCCTTCGCCTCAGCGAGAACGACTTCAGCCCAGAATGTGAAGCGACATACAGGTGGCACCACTGCGTCAGGTTTGGCTTCTCGACGGCGCCCAGCTCAATGTTGCCCTTGGATTTGAATGCCCGGCGAGCAAAGATCGTGCCTCGCTTAGCTTTGTCGCCATTTTCAACAGTTCGAAGCTCAGACCAGGCATGGCGATTTGTTGCGTCGGCAAATAGATAAGGCGTGAGGTCGACTTTGACGTCGAAGTCGGTAATGTTTTTGTTCTCCTTCTTCCCATCGTGGCCGCTGCGTCGCTCGCGATGGTAGCCATAGACGCGCACGAATGGACGCGGAGGTACAGCTGCCCAGCTGCGGACACGTGCTTCTAGGAGGTCCGGATCAGAATCAAGATCAGCGGACAGGTAGTAGACAGCCTGGTCGTCGCGGAAGAATGGCTGCAGGTCAGAAGACGAAGGATACCCCGGCAAGGCGGCGTCGGAGAGTAGAGGGGCAGTCTGGGAGGTGCTTGCGCTTGCCTCGGCTACCTCGTCATATATTGGCGGAAGGTCATCGTTGTGGTGGCCTTGGGTGGCGGCGAACAGGCTCGGCTCAGCCGCATCACGATAGTGGTCGCCAGGCTGAGTGTGCAGGGACACGGCGTCGCTGTCAGGTGACGGGTCTGGCACGGTGGGCTTTCCCATTGCGTTATATCCGGTTGAATGACTGATGAAGGTTTGGGGAAATTGGCGTAAATCACGGGTAACTGAAAGGCCTGGCGACGTGAGAGAGGGAGGGTATGGGGTAAGGAAATGGAGAAGAGGTGAGAAAGGGAGACAAAGAGGGCATTCCTTGTTCCCAGCTGTAATTAATTACCTAGGTATGCTGAGGCGGAGCTGCGACTGCCTGCGATTCCTAGCATTCTACTCGGGCAGTCTACCTACCCACCTGGGCAGATAGGCACCACTAGGACCTGCGTAAATTTGAAAGAGCCCCAGCCGAGCTGGCCTCTGCTGCCACTCTGCCTGTGAAGAGCCCCATGTTCCTAAGGCTGATGTGCGCGATGTAAAGTTATTCCCGCCAGTTTGAGTCTTCCACAAAAGGCCCCTACTAATGCAATGTTCTTTGGAAGTCCAGTCCAGCAAACAAATGGGCCAAAGACGGTAGATGTTGCAGTAGGCCGACTCTGTTAATGGGCAGGGATTTGGTGGCAAGCAACCTAAAGCAACTAGCAAAGGTGACAGCGACTTGGTGGGGTCAGCCTGGTCAGCCTGTCCCAACTCTCGGTTCAACCCCCGCCACTGGAACCCCTACTGGAATTGCCTTGCTTGCTTGGCCGGACTGACCACGTCTGAAATAGCTTCAAAGCTTTTACCTTGCAGCTTCTCTGACCCCGCCTCCCTCAACCCAAAACAAGTGCACCCGTGCCGCATCACACCGGGGCAAAATGTCGGGCACAGAGTCCAAGGAGACGGGTGCAGGTAATGCGGCAGCAGACAAGGAAACGGGTCTAGACAAGGGTAAGCAGCCTGCTGTCACTGATGCAGACGAGGAGGTCGCCGACGTTCCCGACGACGACAATGACGATCAGGAGGACGACGACGCCGATGCCCAGGGCAAGGGAGACGGCGAGGGCGCCGCGGGCACGTCAGGCAAAAAGAAGAAGAGGTCCAAAAGGAAGAAGGTCAAGGCTGCCTTGACCGGAAAGCCAGACGACCAGATGGCCCAGGTCAAATCCGTGCTCGACAAGCTGCCCCAGCACGACCTCCAGGACTTGATCTCACGAAACCCGGCGCTCCTCAAAGACTACAACGGGGACTCCGCAAAGGCTGCAGAGGCCTTCAAGAAGCTCTCTCTCGACGAAGTCATGACCGGTCTGGCATTGAGCGGGAAGAACGCGAAGGACATGGCAAGCTACAAGTTCTGGAAAACACAGCCAGTGCCCCGCTTCGACGAGGAGATACCCAAGGACTTCAAGGAAGGGCCCCTCAAGGTTCAGACGGTTGACGACGTCCCCAAGGAGGCCCCCAAGCTTGGGATCGAGGGCTTCGAGTGGGTCACCATGGACCTGACAAACGACGACGAGATCAAGGAGGTCTACCAGTTGCTGAACGGTCATTACGTCGAGGACGACGAGTCCATGTTCCGCTTCAACTACGGGACTGCGATCCTCAAATGGTAAGTTGTGATCAGTCCCGAGCTGCGGATAAGCACGCACGAGTATGAGCACGAGCAAGAACGAGAATAAGAACAGAAGCGCTGATTCCGACCACCCGCAGGGCCCTCATGTCTCCAGGCTGGTCTCCAGAGTGGCATGTTGGCATCCGTGACTGCCGCCTTCCCACCAAGAAGCCCCTCGTCGCCTTCATCTCCGCCGTTCCCGTCAACTTGCGCGTGCGTAACAATATCATCCGCACCTCCGAGGTCAACTTTCTTTGTGTGCACAAGAAGCTCCGCAACAAGCGCCTCACACCAATCCTCATCAAAGAAGTCACGCGCCGCTCTAACCTGCAGGAGATATGGCAGGGAGTCTACACCGCTGGCATTGTGCTTCCCAAGCCCGTCAGTACCTGTCGGTACTACCACCGGGCGCTGGACTGGAAGAAGCTATACGATATTGGCTTCAGCCCGCTCCCGCCAAACAGCAAGCCTGAGTGGCAGATTCGCAAGTACACGCTGCCAGAGAAGACAACCACTAAGGGCTTGAGGGAGATGACGAAACAGGATGTCCCGGCAGTGCACAAGCTGATGGAGAATTACGTTAATCGCTTCGATATGGCCCCTGAATGGGACGAGGACGAGGTTGCGCACTGGCTTCTGCAGCCAAGGGGTGAGGGCGACGAGCAGGTTGTCTGGTCATACGTGGTGGAGGTAAGCTTTACCCACAGACACATTCCCACCCACTCACTCACTGGTCTCAACATCATTACTCCCATTACTTTCTCGCTGATCATCTTTGCAGGATGAGGATCACAAGATTACCGACTTCTTCTCCTTCTACAACCTCGAGTCCACGGTTATCAACAACCCGCGACACAAGGTGGTCCGAGTCGCTTACCTCTTCTACTACGGTACTGAGGTCGGCCTTGCCACGCCCTTCAACAAAGCGGCTACGAAAGAGCGTCTGAACGAACTTGTTCACGACGCTCTGATCCTGGCCAAGAGGGCAAGATTCGACGTCTTCAACGCGTTGTCGCTTATGGACAACACATTGTTCCTTGAACAGCAGAAGTTCGGCCCAGGTGACGGGCAACTACATTACTACCTGTTCAACTACCGCGCGAAACCCATTACCGGCGGTATTGATAACCAAAATAGGGCAGACGAGGATCACCTCAGCGGGGTTGGTTTCGTAATGCTCTAGAGTAGGGAAAGGCAGCTGGACCGAGCCGAGCCGCTCTCTGCTCACACAGCAGCCCTAGAGCATTGGCAAGACACTGCAATAGAATTCCCATCAAACTCAATATGCTAGCGTAGGGACCTGACGTGTGGAGTTGCCCATGTGCACTATGTTTTATTGAAATCGTGGCCAAAAGTTGGACCCTTTTGCTCCTGAGCCTATAGCCCCGGCCTCCTATCCAACCTCTCTCCCTTCCACACCCTCTCCTCTATAAGCTCATGAAACCAGGCGGTACGCTCCAACGGGGGCACGTGCCCCATATCCGGTCTGATAATGCCCATCAACCCGGGTCCCTCATCCCCGCCGAGAAGTTCCAGCAGCTTTCTCCCGTGGGGGACGGAAATCATCCTGTCGGCCTCCCCGTGGAGGACAAGAATCCGGTCACGTCCGATCTTGTCAGCCATCTCCCCGAGCTGCTCCCTGCTCTTGTGATGCCAGCCTGCGGCAATGAGTTGGAGAAGGAAGCCCTTTGTAGTGAAGCCCTTGGCGTCGAGGCGCTTGTGCATCTCGCCTGCCACAAACCTCTCGTAGTTGGTGTTGAAATGCAAATAGTCGCCTTGGCCACCCTTGCCGCCCGGCGGGTGGACCTTTGGTGTTAAACTGGGGTCTGGCAGGTGAATATCGTCCGTCCCGGTGAGATAAGGGAGTGGAAACATGTTTGCTGCACCGCTTCTAACACTGGCTTCCAGGCTCTTTGGAACCAGCATTTGTGCGCGCTGCATCATGTTTTCCCAGAACGTGGTTGTATTTTCTATGGCCGCCGCCGTACACAGCAGATTCAGCGTGCTAATATACTCGGGCACGAGGTACGCAACTTCTTGGGCGATCATTCCTCCCATGGATATTCCTAGGACGTGTAAGGTTCGGTGCGGCGTGGGCTGGGTGGAGAGCGACTGGGAAGAGAGCACGTGGGACGGTAGCCAGCCAATGTGTTCGAGCACTTCGATCGCGTCCCTTGCCATCTCGCTGGTTGAATAGCGCATCAGCGGCTTATCCGAGCCGCCCATGCCGCGGTTGTCGATAGTGAGCACAGAGTACTTCTCGCCGTGCTCGTGACCGAAGTGGAGGGTCTGCCGCTGCCAGGCTGACTGGAACGAGCCCAACCCCATCAAAAACTAGAGAGCCGGTTTAGCATTTCTAAAAAGGTTCAGAGGCAGCTATTAATGAAGAGGAGCCTCATATCATGAGTGGAGATATCAAGGACTAAGTGGGCTAATTGGGGGCGTGAGGCGAGCACATACAACCATCTTGACCGGACCGTGGCCATGAATCGCCCATGAGATTTTGAGGGGCCCACCACGGCCTTCTGCCACAGGTAAAAGGCCGGCGCGCGTCGGCTCCAGGTGCCATGTTGCTGTAGGAAAGGCCGGGTGCTTCAGGACATCGGAAACGAGGGGTAGTTGGGACCTGTCGGGGCCATCTCAGTCACGCGAGGCGTTCGACGGGGGATGTCGGGAATCCTCATCTGCAGAGAGCGAGGAACTCACCACAGCTCTTCCTCCGACACTGCCATACTCTCTAGTGTCATATAAGACGTGAGTCTACACTAGGTGTGTTTTGGATGACCGTTATGGGTGTGTAGTCCGGCCGGGTCGACAGGTTCTTTGGTTGGGGGGAGTGTTGAGGAATAGTGCCTCACACTAGCCATGTACCATCACCGGGAAATCAAAGTCTAGGTCCCAAGAAGGAATTAAGGGGGCCAAGAATCACTCAACTTTAATCTCTTATGCGATATCGTTCACGATCACGCTCTGGGCTGCTGCAAATGAACTTGTCGTCGGTGAAAGTTGAGGCGTGGGATGACGTCGGCGGTCATTTAGCCTCGGCTCCGGCTGAGGCCCACATGTGTTCGTCAGGGCGTGGTTTCTACGATTGGCCCGTCCGAGAAACATGAATGTGTATTTCCTACAGTACCTGTAGCCCGCTCTCACGGAGCAAGCCCGTCCAGGCTGCAGGGTCTGGTGGCGATCAAGTTGGATATTGTATTCGCGGGACCGCGAAGGGCATTGGCTGACGGGTTCGGCGTTGCGGGTGCAAGATCGATACGCGACACGACTCACAAACATCATCACGATACTTCAGAGTCATGCCAATACAGTTCATATCCTGCCAAACCTATATGTTATATGCACTGTCTCTCGTAGCGAATGCACATTCCCTTGCATGTACATCAGATTTGAGACGCCCTTACCGCTCAAACCAGGCTGGGTTCGGGCAGCAGGAATTCACCAATACACTCGTGCCTTCCGGGCTGCAAAATGTTACTGTACATACCATCATGTACCACTGATTGTATGCAGCGCAAGAGAGACAGAGAGCGGAGTAATGGAGCCCCTAGGCTTCTCATGATGCCAGACTTCAATCAGGTACCTAGATCCATTTGACATTCTTGACGATTATTACTCTGATAAAAGAAATGGCGCCCAAACGCCTGCTGCTGCTAACAGTACACCGCAATCTACCTCTCAGGAGAGGGAGTAGACCAGAAAATATACATTCGGAATCTTGCGAGCGACTACCTATGCCGCAAGCTGCCAACCCGCCGCTTCAGACCGTCGACAAAATCCTTCGGGCGGCTCGAGCTGGCAGCAGCACTGCTGCTCCGTTGGCGGACCAAGACTGCGGGCTGCCCGGAGTCCTTGTCCGTGTTGCTGCCGCCGCGAGGTCGCTGGGGAATCATCTCATATTCGCCCCGTCTCTCGCGCACAGACTGGGACCGTGCGATACCCTCCTTGGCCCGCCGCTCCCGGTCCATAGTGAATCCGGGCTCTCCCTTTCCCTTGAGGTCGTCGGGGTGGTATTTCTGCAGTTCGCATCAGCACACAGCATCAAAACACAGCATGACATATTACAGCGCAACACAGCGCGCTTGTCGGCAGGGTTTTGGGGGGGGGGGGAGACAAGGCTTACCACTCCGGGCCATTGCTTGTAGGCACCACCCCCAGCGTGAGGGTCCCTTAGCATATCGGTACTATACTCGTAGTCCATGAGTTCGCCGTTGAGAGCGCGCTCGCCGGGAGGCACGCTGGCGGTGCCGTCAAGCGGTCTGCCCTTCAAAATTGCATCGAGCTTCGCCTCGCGTGGGGTCGCTTTCCATGCCGCCCTGTTGCCTTCGCGGACAGCAGCTACAGGCGAAAATTTGGAGTTGAGGTTGAAGGATTTCATGGTGGCATCGTAAGGTCCGCCGTGGTGGTAGGGGCCACCGAATGGAGTGGTATCAAGCTTATCAATAGTGTCTGCGACATACTTCTTGGGTTTTGGGCGACGGTGTGCGCGGTCTGACTTAGTACGACGCAAGCTGCTGTCGTAGGAAGGCGGAACGTCTATCAGAGACATTGCGGCGGAAGCGGGAGACAGATATGGTGGTTAGATGGGGATTGAGATGGTGATGACAGTGGAGATGGAAATGGAAATGGGCTTCGTCGAGCTGACGGGCGTCTCACACAGACAGTGGAGGGCCGCTGCTATTTTAGATATTATATCTCGAGATGCGGTAAGATACGATGGTCAGATGTGGTGGTGTGGTGATTTGCCGTGGTGGTGGTGTTGTCACAACAGTAAAATGGACAGGGCCTGATGGACGGAACGAGATGTGTGCAGGCCTGACTGGATGGCTGCGATATATGTAAGTAAGTGGACTGACCCGGTGCGTCGCAGTCCCAGGTAATACGCTGTCATCCACGTATGAGAGGATCCTGGATGATCCGGTAGGGGACCGGAGGAGGAGGAAACAGCATTGCGTAATAAGTGACTGCCCAGTGCTGCCCAGTGCTGCCCAGGTGGGCTGTGAGGCAGTGACGTATCCCACCCATCCACACACAGAGAGCAGGTGTGAACCGTAAGACAAATATTTCAGCAGGTAAGCAGCAGCAGGTCTTGACGTGCTCATCCCGGGTCCACGCAACCTTAATCCCGAGCCTGCCGTTGCATGGCCCAGGGCCCATGGGCCCAGGCCCCAAGTTCGAGTACAGTACGAGCCCGACGTCATGCTCATCAAGAAGCCCAGCCTTTCGTATAGCTCTTTCCCTTTCCCTGCCAAGCGACCACATGTGGCCCGGGACTGTCAGTCAGGGATCGGCGTCAAACACCTGCATTGCCGCAGCTGCCCTGCTGCTGAGCTGGCCCCACTGACAGGGCTCATCCCTTCTTAGATCCCGTGGATTTTTCGACTGTCAAGGGATATCTAGTGCCTCGTGGTACTTGGTTCATCCCATGTCCAGGCTCAGCTCCTACATACAATACAATACAGCACAGCACAGCACAGCACATCACATCACAGCGCAACAATAAAAGCTCCATGCAGCCATCTTGACCGTGTTCGTGACCGCCATGGCCCTGGTCGACTACTCGTCCTCCGACCCGGACTCTGGTCCTGAGTCTCCATCTGAACCCGAATCCGAGTCTGGACCTCGTCCTGGACATGGGCACGGACACAGTCATGAGCAGAATCACCACGCCGAGCCTCGACACTCTGTGACTAAAATGACAACGTCGACGCCAACTTCCACAAGCACTCCAATTGATACGCAGCCCAGCCAGCGGCCAGTCTCGAGCGCCCTGCCACCCTTGCCGCCCTCGTTCCACGATCTCTACGCCTCTACCGTGCGCACCGCAACCGCGGACCTGCCCAGCCTGCACCAGGGCAGGAGGCGCATTATCCCCCACAAGGATGGCAACTGGCCCAGCCACATCTATCTCGAATGGCACCCCTCGTTCTCTCAACATCAGATCCTTCAGTCGCTCCTCACCGCACTTGCCCAGGAACTTGGCGATCTTCTCATCGGACATGGCCTGGCTGGCTTCTTAGCCTCGGAATTGGGCGCCCCCCTGCCCCTCCACGTGAGCCTATCTCGGCCCTTCGTTCTGCGCACCGACGAGAAGGATGCCTTTCTCGATCGCCTCATCCAGGACACCGCACGGTGCCGCGTGTATGCCTTCTCCATGGCCTGTAACGACCTGGCCTGGCACCGCAGCCCGGACTCGGAGCGCTCCTTTCTTGTTCTGCGCGTGCACGGCCTCAGCGGGGCCAACGACGAGCTATCAGCCCTGCTGCGTACTTGCAACCGCCTTGTGGCGTCCTACGGCCAGCCGGAGCTCTACAGCTTCAGAAGCCCCGACCGCAGCGGAAGCAGTTACGCCAGTGACGCCTTCCACATCTCCCTCGCATGGTCCTTCGCCGCGCCGACGGCAGAGCTGAGCCAGAAGACGGCTGAGGTGTTTGCGAGGCCAGAGTTCCGCGATGCCGTCCTCTCGCGCATCAGCATACCTGTCGAGGGAGTCAAAGTCAAGATTGGGAACGTGGTAACAAACATCGCGCTGCCAGAGACCGGAGGTTGGAGCGGCAATAGAAATGACATGGACCTTTTCGGTATCTGAGATGATTCACCGCGCTCTCTATATGAATGTCCATGGGCGCCTCACTCCAACGCACGCACCGACGATAGGTAGGTATGTTGCCCACCTCTTCCGCGCTCTCCCCCGCTTCAAGGTGAGTCGCATCGGGCAGGTCGCTTGCCCGCTACACTGCTCGCTTGGCACGCACATGATGAGCATTTAGTTGTGCACACAATCTGCCGCTGACTATGCTGTTGCTGATGTCACTGCTGGGTATTGTCCTGCTAGATGTTTCTCTACCTGATACATCCTGTTGGTCCTGTAGGGGTTGCTTCCCCTTGCTCTATAGCTCATCTGCCTCCCGCCAGTCCATTGAGGGCCCACCTGCCTTCCTCCAAGCAAGCTTCCAATATCGTGGTGTGACTGGAAGGCCAGCGTAATTCTGCCATAGGTACCGGGCCTCCTGTTTCACAAACAGCCACCTGCTTAAAGATTAGCACGGCCTCCGAGCCTTGGCCAGGGAGGTCAATTACTTACATCAATGCTGGAAGCTCTGTCCAGCTCCGAAAAATCGACCGGAGCGCTCTCTTGACACTGTCAAGTTCCTGATGGAATAAAGTGCCCAGCCCAGGCGACTGGCTCTCTGTCTTGTCGTTGTCCTCAACAATCGCATGACGCGGCTTCTTCACCCGGTCTGAAATTATAACCTTCGTCCCGTCGACCTCCCTCTCAGGCACCTCTGTCTCTTTCATTTCCAGCTTCGCAGCCATCGATCTGAACTTTTGTATCGAATCCAAGCTTGAGGTCAGTCGCGCGTACGTATTGAACAGTGCCACCAGCTCCGTCCGCTTAAGAATCGGGATGTCGTCGCTGTCGTTATCAAACTCGAAAAGGACCTTCAGCGCCGTGCCGTACCCCGCTGTCTGCAGCTTGCCCCACAACCGACACTTGTCGCATCCAACACAATCCATCAGACGGCTGACATTGCGGAATCGATTCTTGAAATCCTCCTTGAGAAAGGGGCCCTCGCCATTCTTGAACATCAGGCTCTCATCGAAGATCTCGGGCACGGACGAGGAAGCTTGCGTTACAGCGAGTACCTTGCCTTTCGTGGTAGCGTCTTGATCTGGGTCGCCTGTGCAGAAGGTGTAGTCCTGGAGATGGGGACCTAGTTTGGCGATTGCGCGAGTGAGCAGAGCATAGTTGAAGTACAGGTTGCTGATGCGCTCGGGGAATTTGTGCAGGCGATGCAAGTAACATTGCAGATTGGGCTGCCACTGGCCTGTGGTCTGATTCATCCAGTCCCAGCAAAGGTGCGTGCTGATGCTGGTGTGCATTCCAGACACGACCCTGTAGAAGACTCGCTTCTCGACACACTCGTCCTCCGCTTCAAGACCCGTGTTCGCAACGAAGGGCGTGTTGGGGCTCTGCTCGCGGTGCTCTTCAAGCAGCTGTTGGCGGCCGGCGGCCTCAATGACCTGCTTGAAGTCTAGCGCAGCTGGGCCGTGGGCTGGCGAAGACTGGCCCAGCGCGGCAGTGTGAGGGAACGAGCTCTTTTGGAAACAGTTTTCTCGGTAGATGGCGTTCCAGACCTGCTGCGCGCCCATACCCGCGTAGCCAGTGAACCTCTCAGGGTTCTGGAGCAGTGAGACGTAATCGCCCTTCGACGTGGCGGATTCGTCCTCCGGAACACAGTAGTCGCGCTCGTCGCACTCGTCGTCGTACTCAACCACACAGCTTTCCCCGACATCTTCGCCGAGCTTCCCTTGGAGAGGTCGCTCGGGGCGCTCCCGCTGCACTGTCCTGCCCGGGTGTTTCGCCAACGGGCCTTCCAGCTTCCCCAGCTCGTGGGCTCGCCATACCTCGGGTATGTCCTCCTCGTTATCAAGGGTTTGCACGGCGCAGGCGATGTTGCCGCACATGCCATCCTCGTCGTTCCAGAATGGACATGTCTTGTGGAACAGGTTGAGGCGGTAGTGGGAGAAGAAGTCGGTCGAGTGAGTTAGGTCCTCGACGGCTGGTTTGACCTTGTGGTTCAGGTCCTCTAGGGTAGAATAAGAAGCGCAGGCATCCGAGACGATGGTCTTGGGTGATATCTGGTATGGTTGGGACGCATTAGAAATTACTAATCGATATGTGGGAGAGGCTGCTGTCGCCAGCCAGCAGGCTAAGAGTAGTAGAAAAGCATACTGCGCAATCATCTTGCTTTGGACTCTGGCAGTGAGCAACCGGGCCCCATAAAGAAAAGAGGGAAAGGTAGAAGGGCCGGGCAGCTCTCATGATGGATGTGGATGTTCTTAAAGCTGGTCGAGGGTCGGACGGCTCTGGGTGGTTCGTTTCGTGTTTCGTTTCGGGTTGCCACGGGTCGGTGGGCTGCGGACTGCAGGCTATGGGCTATGGGACATTGGCCATTCGCCAGGGCCGCGAAAAGGTCGTGGGTATCACGTCGTTGCCTTTCCAATAAGTCCTTCCAAAGTATATCTTTTTGTGTCTTCGGGTGTGTACGGTACAATTGCGATCTCTGCTGAGCGTCGGCCGGTCGGTGGGGCGCAAGCGGTGATTATGAAGCCTCTGAATATGATGAGTGGAAGTAAAGAGACAAAGAGCGTGCGTGATCTCCTCAGGAGGGACACGTCTGTATTGCAGGATGAGGTGTAAATCAAATTGGGGGCCTCTCCAGCAAGAAGAACAAAGAAACAGCAGTTAGGTGTGCGTTTGTTTTAATAACCGCATCATCCCGGATGAATTGGCAATGTGTCCAAATGGCGAAGTCGGATGATGTCGTCCTGTAGTTGTCAGATTCACCGGGCCAAGACCGCCTGCGCCCATGCGGACTCGCCCGGCCCCTGGCGCACGGCGCAGGCTCTGACGCTAGCAAACGACGGTCCGCCACTTTATATAGGTTGCAGGTGGGGCATGCTCGATGTACCCTCGTATCCACAACCCTCGTTACTGTACGCATGTACTCCTATGTGTGCAGGCTATTGACCAAGTCGATCCGAGCTCGCCTATTGTCAGGAGAGCTGTGCTTCCCAACTAGGCATCTGACGCTCACCGAGTAATTGACTGACCGACTGACAAGGGCCAGCAGAGTCCAATGGTGCTGAGTGCGCTCATACGGGTACGTGAGCCTGCGCCTGCATCCGGTACCTCGACCGGACCAAACGGCCAGCTGATGTCCGCTGCCCCGGCAGCTTCGGGAGAAGAATGGTCCACTATTGGAGGCTGGCACTTACATGTACTGTATCTCAGATACCCCGTGGGAGATCGGGACACCCTTGGAAGATCAAACATTCCCTTCCCCAGGCGGTCCAGACATGCGTAGCTCCTCGATGGACAGCACGAGTGCTCGGCCATTGACCTCTCATAATTGCCAGCACGCCTTAAGCCCATCCAAGAGTACACATGCTGTGAAGCATTGAAGAACCTGTCCTTCCCATTATCTACCTGTGGTAGTTTGACTACTGATCCCTGGCCTTCTCACAGACGTTGAAGCAACGCCTCTCGCGATCACGTGGATCACACTAGACCATGGCCAAATGCGCCAACCGTTTTCCTTGCTTCGCCGTTCCGAGTGACCGGCCCCAAAAGGAGGCAGACGGGGAACCCAAACCCTCCAAGGCAAGACCCAAAACCCTCAAAGCAGAAACTATCACACAGTACACCATGCCAGGAGAACGCCTAGCCGAGAGGGAATTCAGAGTCGCAGAGGATGACAGATCTGCCTACCAGACACGAAGGACGGGGTGGGCAGAGGAGGACCGATGATGATGTTGGTGATGTTGTTGTTCAAAATGTCCATGACTGTCGGTAAAAGAGTAGAGTGCAGTCATCAGGGCGGGAGCCCCGAGCCAGGCCATCGCTATGCAGTTGGAGAATGCGAGATAAGATACACGTGTTGTCAGAGTACTGCAGCCGTCGGATTCATGCTGCCTTCATTGTGCTGGTGGTTGGTAGTTGAGTGGCCGCCTGTCGCACGGGTTAGCTGGGTGCGTGACCGAACTAGATCCAGCCACGCGGTCGCGCGGTAGAGAGGGCGGGGTGGGTTCAAGACAGACGTACTTGAAGAGCAGAATGTGCGGCTCCGGTTCGTGAACTTCATAGTGCTCCCAGCCGAGACTCTGCAAAAGGGCGGGTTAGCAACTGCTATGCGCTGTCCGGGTCTGTCCAGCGGTCGCGTCTCCACTGTTCCGTGTGGCCGGCGCGTTTTGACGCGTTGCATACCTGGGTGATGCCCATTGACCGCCACTCGTCCTCCCAGAGCAGCTTCAGTGTTCCCTTTGAGGAGTCGTGGTACTCCTTTGGTATGGCCTTTAGCATGGCTTTTGGCAACTGCACATGTCGGTATTCGAATTCGCTGTCCGAGTACCTAAAGGAGGACGTGTGTGTCAGTGAGGAGGGCTGGGAGAAGGCGGTGGTAGCGACGTGGTGGCGCAACTGACCGAGAAGAGTAGTGTATCGACTCGAGAAACTCCTCCAAGCGCGCTCGCTCGTTGTCTGTCAATGGACGCGGCTTGACATTGCGACGCGACGTGTCGATGCCCATGTCGTAGCCGGATGACATTCTGCCGGCCTTGCTGTGATGGGGAGCGAGTCCTGGTGGTGGTGAAGGCGCGAGAAGGGAGGGGAATTATCGCAAAGGTCGCGAGCGTAAAGAGACGTAGGGGATTGGTTTGGTTGCTTGGCGCGGGGGACCACAGGCAAAATGATAGGGAAGGAGATGACGCTTTTGTTTACTCCCGGGTGCTACTATTATGTACGTAGACCATATAGACAGGCCACTGGCAGCATGCGGAAGGGAAGAGTAGGGAGGGCAGTCGCATTAGCTACACACCAGTCCACCAGTCCACCAGTCCGCAATCTTTAACTTGGGGATTTAGCGCACTGTGCCCCCCCCCAATTCTTCCCCCCTTCGGTGCAGGATACACAGTACAGCACCTAGCCAGGTACCCAGGTACCTGGCACCCAAGCACCTGCAGCAGGTATACTACCTAGGTAGGTAGGTGCCGCGGCTGGAGTGCTGGTCCAAGCGTTTCGGCTTGGATCGATCGACCTAAATCACCTGACCCTGGAAGCTCCCTTGTAGCCAAGCAGGGCGCTGACAGGCCAGACGCGCCGTTCACTAGGTTGAAGAGAGAGCCCAACATCGAGTCACTCTGGTTTGGAACGGCGCATTTCTCGTGTCCTGCAGAGCTTCTATCGGTGTTAGACGCTTGCATTTCGAGTTGCGGGCTGTTGCGTGCAAGGGTTGCCACTTTTCCTAAGCAGACCGGTCCTACGCTATCCCCCCACCCGCAGAGGCCCCTCAAAGTGTTACCGTCGCGGTCTACTGGGCACTCAAAGGCAGCCCGGTAACAAGCTTGAGCAGGTCGGTCCTACAGTCTGCGGCGCTGCACTGCGCGACGCTGCGCTGCACTCTAGGATCCCCAACAGCGCGACGTGACAAGGAGCCACACTCTGCCAACACCACAAGCAATACTATGTCCCGGCGGGTTCTGGCCCTGTAACCCATTGATCCACAAGAGCAGTCATCCGGAGACCGATTCGATACCTGCCGACGTCGTCGCAGTCTGGTGCCATGGAGAACAAGCGCAAGGCGAGCGCCGCTGGCCGAGGAGGCGCCGCCGATGGTGGTGAGCCCGCAGCTAAGAGGCGCAAGTTACCTTCGGTGAGTATGGTCCTGTCCTTTGTCTGTGGCGACGATCGATCTTGTCTTTGCTGCTACGCGCCATGGTCCACCACTGCGAAGTCTGCCGGCTCATAATCCATCTCGGTCGCGTGTGCACGCCTCGAGGGCGATGCAGGTGCTTCCCAACTCAGTCGCGCGCGCTTGATCGCAGCTCTTTCTGCCCAGCTCCTATCCGCATCCGCATCCGCATCCGCCGAGGGCCGGCTGTCCCATATACATGTCCTCTACCTTTCCTCTGTGCCCGCTTCACGCGGCGTCAAATATCTGCGGCGCGACTGGATGCAGGCTTAAAACACCATCCATGCGTGCACGGCTAACCACGTTGACACTTGCAACAGGATTTCCCAGACCTGGCAAAGCATGAATCTCCTGAGTCTACCACCGCCTACGGCCTGGCTTTTCTCGAAGCAATACGAAAGACGGCCGACAAACAGTACGTCGGAAACCCGTGCCTCCTATGCGCTACTGCTGCGATGCATCGCGGTCATGGCAGCGCGCGCGGTCTCCCGCTATCAAGACTCGCTGTGGCACTCGAATGTCATGCGTGCCCCATTCTTGCATTGTCCGTTTACTTTCTAACATTCTGGCCTCATAATAGTGGACGAGGAGTCGCGGGCTACTTCGAGAAGCTCCTGCCCAGGGAGGGCAATGAGGACTATTACCGGAGAATCCACATGCCAGTGTCCCTCCGGGTGATCGAGCGCCGATTACACCGGCACGAGCTGGCGAACATGACACAGTTGGAAAGTTGGATGAAGCGCATGGTCAATAACGCCAAGGAATTCTACTCGCGTGGCTCCCAGACGTACGAAGACGCCGAACGCGTGAGGAAGGCCACCAGCAACTACATGGTCAAAACGAACCCGGCGTACAAGAAGATTGCAAATTACGCTGCGACTCCAGCCCCGGCCCCTCCGGACTGGGACGTCGATGCTGAGATTACAGCAGATGACATGCCCTCCGAACTGGCGGCCAGCGATGTGGCCTCTCGACCCCCGCGGCCACCACAACCCCAGCACCCCACGGGCGAAGAGGATGCCGAGGGCGAGGACGAGGAAATGCCCGACGCCGATGCCGAAGGCGAGGCCGATGACGGCGAGGCCGCCGAGGGCGACGCAGACATCAACCGGGGATCCAACACTCGAATAGTGCTCAAGAGACGCGGTGCACGCTCGAACGAGACAGAAGGCACGCCGGACGCACGATCAACAAGCGACAACAAGGGCGCCGCACAGTTTTCAGAGGTGCCCTACCAAGGTCTCACCTTCCAGCAGGCTCAGGAGAAGTTGGTGGACGAGTTGTCAACACGCCAGGAAGAAGAGTACGTGACTAATTCCAAGTAACTGAAGCAACATCTGGCTAACAGACCAGTGATGAATGGCCGTACTTCGAGCCCTTCATAAATCTGCCTCCCAAGTCATTGAAAGATTACTACCAACTCATCGACGAGCCAATGTCCTTGAAAAAGCTCTGGCGGGCCATCAAAGGCATGGTTGGTAGAGCTGGAGCAACAGGGGTCAGCGAGTTCAAGAGTTGGGCTGCTCTGGAAGAAAAAGCGAGTCTGCTCTGGAGCAACGCGTTCTACTACAACGAGGAAGGCAGCGAAATCTTTGAGCTGGCCAAAGAGCTCAAAGTAAGCAGGAACACCACAGCCCATCCCTAGATGCTGCCAGTGGACCTAACACTTCTCAGGACGCCTTCTATGAGCAACTCAATGAAGCCAAGGCATGCGTGGAGGAACCGCCTCAACCTAAGATTATCTTGAGAGCGCCCTCTGCGCAGACGCCCCAGGCTCAGGCCGGGCGACCCAAACGAATCACTATCCACGTCGGCGGCGGCAGGGAGGGTTCACAAGGCTCCCCGGCGCCACAGGCGTCTCAACCTGGGCCAGTCCAGGGGGCTGTTGAGGGAGCTGTCAATGGGGCTACCACACGGCCGGCTCCCGTCAACCCAGTGGCGGCGAACCTGACCCAGGTCACTGGGCCCGGTACACCGTCTACAATGATGAAGCGCGAGGATTCCAACAAGGCGTCTCCGACTGTTCCGCCCCCGATGAGCAACGGCTACAGCTCAAGTGCGTTCCGGCCTGTGATGTTGCCCCCGGTCAGCGGCCTCGGCCAGTCTGCACATCAGCATGGACCACCTAATGGACACGTGCCCGGACAACAGCAACAAGTGGCTACTTTGTACGACTTCACATTCCGGTCTGCGGGAGTGGGTAAGTCTGAAACCTCCAGCAAGATACGAACGCCACTTTCTAAATCCTTCACAGGTCTGTCGGAGGCAATTCTTGCCAACCTGTGTCTACGCACGCCACCAGACAATGGCGCGGAGAAGCAGTTCGTTTTCAACGTGCCTCCCCATCCGAAATTATTGCAGCAGTCTTTCACGGTTAATCTCGCGGCCAATCAGTGGAAGCTACAGATCGTGCCGCGTGTCTCTCCGGTCCTCGAGCAGCAGCAACGCCCTTACAAGCTCTACGTGGTCGTCAATGGACAGACCCTCGCTCGCGGAGTTCCAACCCCGCGAGACACGATCCAGAATGGAGAACTCCTGTACGATGCACAGCTCCACCAAGGCGTCAACACCATTGTGCTACAGATGATTGCCGCGCTGCCGAAGGGCCAGAAGCTACCCAATGGCTCCGACGCAGTGCTTGAGAAGATAAGTATCCTAGCGAACGTTATGAAGCAGTACTAGGAGCCTGTCTTCTCGTTGGCTCCGTGCGCATTTGCCTATTGAATCAAGTTGCCTCACCATGGAGTGCCTGCCTGCCTGCCTGGCGGGGAGACAACTAACACAAGACGAGGTTCGGCGCGGTGTGCCAGAGATGCCGAGCCGTCATTTCTGGAGTGGCGGACGCTGCTCCATTCGTGATTTGGCAGGACCGGGAAAGATTCATGTAGCCCTCACCAAATGACTGGGCAGAACTGGCGTGTGGAAGAGGCTTGGCAAGAGCATAAGTACCCACTCAACCTCGCTTTAGCTCTACAGGTACCGACCTGTTGTAGGAAAGAACGGGGATTAGTAGAATCCGTGTAATTGCAATACAGACCCTCTCTGACAAAGCTTGAGGCTCCGACGTCCGTCGAGCACTTGTAGAGCAGATTCTGCAGTAAGCTGACCGCCTATACGGTGGAAACCGGCGTGATACTATAACAGCTGTGGTAGACCACGGTCTCTCTCAAGAAAGAGTGAGAGGAGGGGCAGGCACCCATGCACACTCCGCTGACCGATAAGATAAGAGCACCGACTGGGCGTTGGGTGCTGGGTACCTAGGTACCTAGGTAGCGAGCGAGGAGTGTGAACGACCCTTGGCTCGTGCACCTGGTTGAAAATTTTCAAAATTTCCTGCGCACTCTCTTTTGCCGCCAGCCCCACGCTTTCGACCGGTTCAAAACCCATCCTCCCGCCCTCTGAAAACCTGCCTCGACTTCTGTCGTTGTCCATCCCAAACCTCAACCTCTCCCTTCCCGACAACTTATTTTCTTCTCATCCAAAATGGCGGAAGAAGTCTACGACGGTGCCATTGGCATTGATCTGGGTACGTTCCCAACACCGCACCTTCGCCGCGCATCCTACTGGTCGCGACAAAATACTCCTCCAGATTGCTGACTGCCAACCAACAACAGGTACCACCTACTCTTGCGTGGCCACCTACGAGGGCAGCAATGTCGAGATCATCGCCAACGAGCAGGGTTCTTTCACCACCCCCTCCTTCGTGTCCTTCACGGCCGAGGAGCGGTTAATCGGCGAGGCTGCCAAGAACCAGGCCGCCATGAACCCCGTCAACACCGTCTTCGACGTCAAGTACGCTTCCCTTTTCCTTTTCATCCCAGTAGGATATCTCGTGTATTGACTTGTCGTCACAACCAGGCGTTTGATCGGTCGTCGCTACGATGACCCTACCGTCAAGAAGGACCAGGAGTCCTGGCCCTTCAAGGTCGTCGATGACAACGGCAACCCCAAGGTCGAGGTTGAGTACCTCGGCGAGACCAAGCAGTTCTCCCCCCAGGAGATCTCTGCCATGGTCCTGGTCAAGGTATGTGCGCCGGGCGACGCAGAGCAATCTTCACATGTTCCAATGCTGACACAGTGGGCCAACAGATGAAGGAGATTGCTGAGACCAAGCTCGGCAAGAAGGTCGAGAAGGCTGTCATTACCGTCCCTGCCTACTTCAACGACAACCAGCGTCAGGCTACCAAGGATGCCGGTTCCATCTCCGGTCTCAACGTCCTCCGTATCATCAACGAGCCCACCGCTGCTGCCATTGCTTACGGTCTCGGCTCCAACAAGTCCAACAAGGAGCGCAACGTCCTGATCTACGATCTTGGCGGTGGTACCTTTGATGTGTCTCTGCTCAACATTCAAGGAGGTGTATTCACCGTCAAGTTAGTTTCCAATTTTGTGCTTTGGAATGTTACAGGTTATTAACAAGTACTAGGGCAACAGCGGGAGACACCCATCTTGGCGGCCAAGACTTTGACACGAATCTCCTCGATCATTGCAAGAAGGAGTTCACCCGTAAGACCAAGAAAGACCTTTCTGGTGATGCTCGTGCTCTTCGCCGTTTGCGCACGTCCTGTGAACGCGCCAAGCGTACTCTCTCCAGCGGCGCCCAAGCTCTCATTGAGATCGACTCCCTCTTCGACGGAGAGGATTTCCAGATCCAGATCACTCGTGCTCGTTTCGAGGATCTCAATGCCAAGGCCTTCGCCGGCACCCTGGATCCCGTCTCTCAGGTTCTCAAGGATGCCTCCCTCGAGAAGTCTGCCGTTGACGAGATCGTCCTCGTCGGTGGATCCACCCGCATTCCCAAGATTCAGAAGCTCCTCTCGGATTTCTTCGACGGCAAGAAGCTGGAGAAGTCGATCAACCCCGATGAAGCTGTAGCATATGGTGCAGCCGTCCGTATGATTTTTCCTCCCCTTTCTCGAAGGCGCACGACTAACACTTACCAGAGGCTGGCATTCTCTCCGGCAAGGCCACATCTGCCGACACGTCCGACCTCCTGCTCTTGGATGTTGTTCCTCTCAGTCTCGGAGTCGCCATGGAAGGCAACATCTTCGCTCCTGTCGTTCCTCGCGGAAACACAGTGCCCTGCCTCAAGAAACGGACATTTACGACCGTGGCCGACAACCGTGAGCGATTTTTCTCCTCCCCTGCCTCCTGTGATATCATCACTGACTCGTTTTGACAGAGCAAACCGTTCAATTTCCCGTGTTTCAAGGCGGTAGGTCTCCAATCTTCATCCTTTCATCGCGAAACGCAATATCTAACGAAATTTTCAGAAAGGGTCAACTGCGAGGACAACACTTCTCTGGGAGAGTTCACTCTCGCGCCGATCCCTCCCATGAAGGCCGGCGAGCCCGTCCTCGAGGTCGTCTTCGAGGTCGACGTCAACGGCATATTAAAAGTTACCGCGACCGAAAAAACGTCTGGCCGCAGCGCCAACATCACGATTTCCAATTCGGTCGGCAAGCTCTCCAGCTCTGAGATCGAGAACATGATCAGTGAGGCCGAGAAGTTCAAGACCAACGACGAGGCATTCAGCAAGCGCTTCGAGGCCAAGCAGCAGCTCGAGTCCTACATCTCCCGCGTCGAGGAGATCGTCTCGGACCCGACGCTGTCCCTGAAGCTGAAGCGTGGTCAGAAGGACAAGATCGAGCAGACCCTCTCCGAGGCTATGTCTCAGCTCGAGGTCGAGGACTCAACGGCCGAGGACCTCAAGAAGAAGGAGCTCGCCCTGAAGAGACTCGTCACCAAGGCAATGTCATCTCGATAAACTTGCACTCGCAGCTCGCTCCAAGATGTCAGCATCTTGGTGGCTATATGACATCTCATGATACCATGACAAAAAGTTAGGGGAAGGTTGGGACATCTCACAGAGGTGGAAATTCATTGATGACGCTCGATATCTGGAATCCAAACAAGGTTCAAGGCAGCTGAAAAAGAGGGTTTTCCACATCTGCTTTATGATTTGACCTGGTGTGGTCTCCGCGCGCTTGGGAGATGGAGGGCAAGGGACTAGTGAGTCGAGGCAAAATCCCTATCGATGCCCTGGAATTTCAGGAGGGAGGCCCTTACTTCTAGCAACGCTGTGCCGCTTGAGGGCACTGCATGTAGAGTCGGGTGAAAAGGCTACTAAAATGGTACATTGGTCTGAATAATATTCAAGGAAGCTTTTCGTTTTTGAAATGATTCCGCGATGCTCGCCGTCGAGTGAATTAAACACCGCATACATTTTTCTTTGCCTGGCCTCTAGCTCGCGAGGGAGACACAAAGTGCTACGGAGGTCCTGAAATGTCTCACCACACAAGGTCTCATTACTGTGTACACTATTCATGAGACGATCCTATGTTAGATAACGTCAGCAGATGATACAACCTTAGGTGGGATACCCTCCATTGGGATACCCTCCTGTGGGACTGGCTTCTGTAGGGTTGCCTGGTACGGGACTCCCTCCTGTGGGACTTTCTCCTGTGGGATACCCTACTGTGGATGACCCTCCACGATACCCTCTACTGGGACTCCCTCCTGTGGGACTTTCTCCTGTGGGATACCCTCTTGTGAATGACCCTCCACGATACCCTCCACTGGGACTCCCTCCTGTGGGATACCCTCCTGTGGGATACCCTCCTGCGGGATACCCTCCTGCGGGATACCCTCCTGTGGGATACCCTCCTGTGGGACTTTCTCCTGTGGGATACCCTCTACCCTCCACGATACCCTCCACTGGGACTCCCTCCTGTGGGACTCCCTCCTGTGGGATACCCTCCTGTGGGATACCCTCCTGTGGGATACCCTCTTGTGGATGACCCTCCACGATACCCTCCACTGGGACTCCCTCCTGTGGGACTCCCTCCTGTGGGATACCCTCCCGTGGGATACCCTCCCGTGGGATACCCTCCCGTGGGATACCCTCCTGTGGATTACCCTCCAAGACACCCTCCACTGGGACGGCCTTTAGTGGGATAACCTCCAGCGGGATAACTTCTAGTAGGATAATAAATTCGAATAGGAAAACTCAGGATGGATGACCACTGGTGGGATGACCTATTATGTAGGTCCATAGGGTACCGGGTGTAGGATTACTTCTGACCTCCTATTATTATATGATGACTAGACTTCTTAATTTCTATATATAAAGCTGAGTAGGTAACTCATAAGCCTTTCTCAGTTCCGCCAGTATAACTCAGTGCATTTAGGCGCCTCCAAAACGTAGGCGTGCAAATCCGTCAGTATCCGCTCGGAGCCTTAAGATTCCTCCAAATCGGCTGCCACGGTGGTGCGATCCAGGCAGACCCCGCTAAGGAAGAAGGTCCACGGGTGGCTGACTTGGTTCATCAACAACCACCCAGGCCCATATTTACATTCTCGATCCCGTGCCTTTGAATCAAATCTATTCAAACCAACCCAAGCCACTGTTGTAAGCAGACGAGGCTGGATTCTATCAAGTATTCGATCCATGAGCCGCTGAACTCTTCACGCTCTACAATGGAGAACCGAGGGTTTGACCGTTTCTTCGAGCTGCCGGGCGAGCTCAGAGAACAGATCCTCGCCCACCTGGTGGTCAAGCCCGCCGGTATTCATCTGGGCGAACGTTTTTGTTTTCCCGAGGCCACGGGGTCAGACAGAGATACGGAATCGAATGAGGAAGGTGACAGTTCTGAAAATGGTGATGACGAATATGAAGGCGACGAAAGCGAAGATGAACTTAAAGTGGGCTGGCCACTAAACTACTTCCTTGTCAGCCAGACTTTCTACAGAGAGGCGTCGAGCTTGTTCTTTGGGGAGAACACGTTCTATTTGTACGCCGGGGTACGCAGGTCCACGCTGTTTGACGCGCAGAGCAAGCATGGCATTTTGGTGCCACGGCAACAGTCGTTGCGTCGCAAGGGCCCAGCCGGTCGTGGGAGCGCGACGCACTACCTCCCCTCCCGCAGGCGAGTGAGGCACCTGGTCCTCTACATACAACGCCTCGGTGGCTCGCTGGGGGACTTCATCGCGCCCTGCTTGGAGGACATGGTTCTGAGCGGCGACCTCCGGCATCTGGATATCAGGGTGTATCACTTGGAGCAGCAGGGCGCAGACAAGCGAGGGGGCATATGGACATCGGCACCAGCAACTATACTACTTAGTCTGCTCCGCGACCCTGATCTCGAGAAGGCATGGCTGAGGGCATATTTGCCAGTCAATTCCTCAAGGCGCTTGGAAGCCATGAATGGCTGGTGTCCGCTCCGCAGCGACCGAGAAGCTGGTGCCACCATCCGAGTACAAGACAGTGGGCGAGTGTTGATGTTGACGAGCTCACCAGGAGGCTTGGAGGGGTGGAGACCAGCATTCACCGGGCCGTCGAGGAGAGGTCATTGTTGAGATGGGCCGGGACGTGATAGGGTACGAGCTAGCAACGTCTCGTGATTTACATTAGCTGCTGCTTCAGGCTTCCTTTTGCGGACTGTGTCACCCGAACCTGTAGTCTGCGACCGAGGGTTTCGTATTTGAGAGCAAAGTCCCAAGAATAGTAAGCTATCACTGCCCTGTGCACCTGCAAAGATGACTCTTAGCGTCAGTGTTTTTTTAAAGAAGAAAAAAGCACTGTACTTATAGTCGGACTACTCAAACTCCATGCTCAGTACTGTATTGTCTCCTGACGGATGAGGTCCATGCGAATACATCCACATCGCGACGATGACAGACAAGTCATGGAAGCGACGTTGGTGCTTACTCGTCCACATTCACAAAAATTCCAGGGCTGCCACATATTGCACCTAAGCAAAATTGCGTCGATCCAACGTATCAGCGACGATATACGAAATCACAAAGCCCTGTAAAAGGAAATGTCTAGTGTCAGTGAATCTGTGCCATGTTTCGAGGTCCCTAGGTAAGGATAGTGCTTGCTACCACACTCTATCTTGAGAGGTCTACCTCATAGCAGCGGTTGCGAAATCTTGAACGAGCATTGGCGACTGATGGGTCAATCACCGTATATTGTGCTGAGAACATACTAGTGCTACTGCTCAACTGGCAGGTACATCGTCGTGAGCCTGTGTTTGATTTAGTGTTGGGCGTTGATCTAACGTCGCTCCAACAACTCAACGTCAAAAAGCATTCACCTGTTGTGTCCAAGGCTACCTAGGTATCCCGTCAGAAGGCTTCTAGCGGTGTTCCACGCACCTTTTCGCAAGGCTTCTTCCGCTGACATTAGATGTAAAATAGCCCATTTCCAGATGATTATTCGAGCCTCAATCTGATGGCAGGGGTTTTCAGAAAGATATCGTGGTGCACCTCGCCTCCTAAACATGGTCCCTCTCTGCTGGTAGGGTGGCCACTCTTTGGCGAGATGGCGTGTTCTGTCAGGCACTATGGCAAATGTACATCTAAATCCGTTGATAAAGTGAAGGATATACGTAGCGATTCCAGATAAGGCACGCCATTAGCCCGTCTCGAAATACTTTTTACCTGGATATCACTTGAGTTACAGTAACTGAAGGCAATAATTGCAATCGCAAGGACTACCTGCTGTTCCCACAGCCGGCTTTACCTCGCCGATTCAGTCTTGATTCATCCGCGGAGGATCCTCAACTTCATTATATATAGCCGGCAATGTTCCTTATCGGCATTGCGAACCGTCATGACACGTGAAAAAAGTAATGGGCCAGTCGCCTCTTTGGAGTACCCTGCTCATCCACGACGAAATGGCCTAAGAAGCACAATGTATAGAAATAACATCTCTGTTGATTTGAGGGACTGGTGGGAAGTGCACCAAGAGATGGCTATTCTAACAAGAGTTTGATATGTCACACTTCACTTTTATGCTATGCTATACCTGCACACATGTTCTGACAGCCACTCTTTCCCTCCCCCCAAGGCCTCCCATGGTAGCTGCCGATTCTACATACTCATGCCCTGCTGTTGTTGATATCCTGTCTTGTTCTGTAATAGTGTCAATCAGTTCGATCGTACATGTCTCGGAAGAGGGTTGTGGCTCACCACGCCTGAAGTCAGAACCTTGACCTCCTTCTCCTGTTGAACTACAGCACAGCAGTGACAGCAAAAAGAGACCATACAGTCACCACAAAGGCTCTTATCCATGTGGCCCTTCTCGCGGATTTCACCACGTCTGATGCATTGCAATCTACACAAACATATGAGCGTCGACCAAGCGGAAAATGACGGGAGACTTACATCCATCCCCAGCCACCGAAAGCATGTAGGGCACAGAGGGCACCGCAATCAGCATTACAGCAGTTGTACTTTTCCATGTCCCCATTGTGCTTGAGACGGTGTGTTGTGCGTCCTACGACAATGCATGGACACCAAAATCCCTCGCAACACAGGCCGAAAGGGCTGCAACATGAAAACAGAGATTCGGAAAAACCGGGAGACATTTTCCCTGGAGTTTCTGGATGTGGGTTCACTGGCGCTGGCCTTGGAAAGTGGATAAATTACAATTGAGGTAGAAAGCACAGATGAGTAAGGGTCTTGCTGCTTTTCAAACCAAAAGAGGAAAGAAAGAAAGGAAGAGAGAAATAGAAAAGCAAAAGAAAAGGATCAAATATGGGGTGGGAGCTTTGTTTTAAACCCGTACGGCTGGTCCACCACCTGTAGGGGCAATACGGTCTGCAGTGGTGTACCCTCCGCCTGATCAGACACATTGAGCTGGGCGAAGGATCCTTACCGGCGACCTGGGGCAAAGGAAGCATTACCTTGAAACCCGTCAGCTCCAGCTCTGCTTCACCCAACCTATCAGGCCTCGTCGATGTGCCTCGGAAGTTGCACCGCCTGGGTCGGTATGTGGCCTCCTTGCGGCACAGTCGGTTTGGTCAGATCAGCTTTTATAATTAGGGATGTCCCTCTTGGGACATCAGATCATCAGCTTACAACACCAAAGCGCAATACCAAAGCGCCACACACAGTAAGCTTCCCTTAGAGACTAAGTCATCGTGGGATCCCTACCAGGAATACAGCAAAAAAGGCCGACAACTACACAGCTCAAATCGATTTACCTGTAGCCTCCCCGCAAGTACGGCAGAATAGTTTTGAAAACTTCACTAGATATTCCATGCAAAATACTGCTTTTCTTCACGGAGTATAGTTCATACATAGCTGCCAGGCATATTCAGTGACTAAAGGACAAGTAAATACTGAGAAAAGATGCATCAATCAACTCCCTGTAGCACCTAGCCCGAGATGAGGGAGTAGCCGGCTCCGGACAAAGTCCTCAATTCCATGTAAATCCACCCCGAGATCCAGGACATTCTGGTCAGGTATTTCCTTGCCATTATACATACCACATTCGTTGTAAAGTTGGAACATTATATCCCTATCTTTCCACCCTGTTGACTCCAGCTTCTTGTAAATTGTCGGCTTACCTGTGACGCTCCTTACGCAGGCCACAATGTCGTTCGGGGAAACCCTAGCGTTACAGCAGTACAAATAAGCGTGAACGAGCTGGTCCTTCTTGGAGTCCCACTGGTCAAACACCGCCTTTGCAATGGCCGAAAGGTCCTTTTCTACAAAGAGCATGGCAAGTTTTGTGTCGGCTTCGACAATGGGCTGCTGAAACTCTACAGTATCTGAAATGGCGGGGTCGTATCTCATGTGCGACCGCAGGATCATATCTGCACCAGCATTAATCAGCCACCCGCTCTTGCAGAACGGGAACAAATTGTACGCACTCTCGTAGAAGTTTCCCGTGTAGAGAAAACAGGCTGGGAAGTTCCGCTGCCGAATATAGTCGTCGACGTGGTGTTTGCCCTCATAAATCTGGCTGACAAACCGACCGCCCGATATCTGCTTAGAGCTCGGCAGGGTTGACCAAAGAAGACACTCGACTGTCCCGGCGGCAGCAGCCGCATCCACGAGGTTCCTGCCCTGCTGCTCCTCACTTCTGGGGTCATCTTTGATGTTCGAATCATAGAAGTTGGTGACCCCAAAGACGCCCCAGCATCCTTCGAATGCTGGCGGAAGGCTTGACGGGTCGGTCAAGTCAGCTTTGATGACCTCGGCACCCTGCGCTGCGATAGCTTTAGCAGCATGTGAAGTGGGGTTGCGAGTCACCGCTCGCACGCTGTAGTCTTTTGGGTGCTGGAGGAGGAGTTGAGCCACGGCACCGCCTAAATACGAAGTGGGTTGTTAGCCGTTGAGTGCTTGGTTGAGTGCTTGGGTGTCAAGGAGAAATCATGCCTTGGTTGCCAGTGGCGCCAAATACTAGAATCCGTCTCACCATGGTTGAGTAGAGCTGGCTATGAATTGAATAATAATTGGAAATCTCAAGGCGGTCGTCTGGACGGGTTCGGATGAGCGCGTGCGGAATGGACCGTCCAGCGGCTTATATATATACCCGTGTGTGCATGAGCATGTCCCCGCCGTCTCCAACTCGGGGTCTCGCCCCCGGCAGTTCCGCGGAGGCTTCACGTAGCACATCGTTACCCTCGGTCACTCAACTACTGGGGCTGTGTGGCGGTTACCCAAGCAAAGCTTATCATCTGTATGCGTGTAAAGTTTCGTTGCCACGGAGGCAGCGGGTATGCTGCGTTGAGTTTACACTTCCCAGTGGAAACAAGACCCAAGCGGGTACTGATGTATTCAACGCCTGTGTGTTGGAGATATTTAACACACTGGAAGATTATAGCAGGGAAACTGAGAAAGACCTATTAGTAGCCTGCCTAGGTACTCAGCTCGAACAGAGGCTTAAACTCCGGTTATCTCAAAAGTAGCATGAAGCCACAAGGCCATCCAACACCTATTATTCTATACAGCTTAACAATTTATCCCATGGGTGATTAATTTTTAATGATAATAATAGGAAGTTGTCATCAGCAAGTTTATATTACAAGTGAGTTTACAGTTATCCATGAGGAGGCTGTCCCAGAGGAGACCGTCCCAGAGGTCATCCAGAGGAGGTCATCCAGAGGTCATTCAGAGGAGGTAATCCCCCAGGGTATCATTGATTGCCAACATTGAATGGAGACAAGGAGTGCCCCAATTCGACAGGTTCAAATGTTGGCAAGTTGGCAGACGGTCCGCAAAACCCACAGTCTCCAACGTGTGCGCATACAGTATCCAAACAACCCATCGCCGTCTGTGCAAAGTGCAGCTACTGTATGATATCAACTGCACCACTTTTCGCATCCTACAAGTACATCCATCCCACTTCAGTCCTGTGACAGTGTTTCTTGCCAGTCCGTGGAAGAATTTGCATTTCTTCTAACTAGACAACTGCACAACATAGCCCTGACTGAGCCTCTCACTCAACACCTATCTATCTTTTACACACACGATGGCCACCGTCGAACAGATCCAGAAGTCCGCGACCGCCGCCGCACAGAGCCTGATTGCTTCCGATGCAAAGACAACTAGTATGTGATAGCCGCCGTCGACCACGATCATACTGGGTGTGCTGACCAAGAACTGCAGTGGCTGGAAAGCAGCCCCAGGAGATGAAGGAGCACGCGGCAGAAGTCCTCAACGCTGCGATACCGACAGTGCACGGGTGCGTTGAGGCGCTCGCGAAGGACCCTAGGCAGCTGGAGGCCGAAGACGCCGACGTGCTAGCTATACGTGCTGTGACTTTGACCGCATTCGGCACCCCAATCGGAAGTACCTCATCTAAGAGGAAGTAATGTGCTCTCGACGTGACTCGTTAGATACTTGCGGCGGGGCCAATAGTGGCGTGGTATAACAAGAGACATTTCCGAACAGTTGTAATCCACAGAAGCATGGTGACGACGCCCTTTGATCCAATAAACTCCAGTTTCCTTGACCCATTGAACCCAGTAATCCCATGGCCCTGCATACTCGCGGCGCTGTAGCCCCCAGCCAACGGGTGTACCTCTCACCGTCCACACGTCTCCGCTAATTGTGATACGTCTGCCACTATCGCATGGACGGGCAACCACCAGCAGTAATTGGGCCTTTCCGAGCTTTCGATTCAGGGAGGACCGTGTATATGGTTTGATCCGTCCGGTCGCCCTGGCTTGATCATGGCGACCTATTCATGTTCTTCGGTGGCTTTGCGGCTCACGCTCGCGATGAAATTCTGGTACTGCTCGTCCTCGTTGATAGTCCTCTTGCCACCATGCTTCAGCGCATGAGGCTTCGCAGACAGCTGCTTTATCGTCTTGTCCTTCTTCCACGTGAGTCCCTTCTTCCACAATTCCGGGTCTTCAATGTCCGGGGTCGCGTTGCTGGATTCCTCGGCTTTGTTCTCCTTCTCGGACCCGTGCCCATCCTCCTTGGCCTCCCTCTCGGGCCTCGGAAGGCGCATTGCCAGCAAAACATACTCTGCGCGCGTCATGTTGTCCATCACATCCTCCATGTAGCGCTTGACCTCTTCATCCGGGGCCACAACCCTCGGGAAATATTCTAGAGTCTTGGGTTGAGTCGAGGACATCCTGATGGTCACAGGTTGGTAGTAATCGAGCTTCGGGTCGCCACCATATTCAGAAGTACTCCCTTTTCTGACAATAAGGAAGGACGCAATGACCTGTGGCCCACTCGGCGTCTGAACTTGCTCCACGATGCTAAACCTGGGGAACAAGTATCGGTCGCCGTTTCCACCGGAGAACTCGAAAACAAGAGCTGAAACATCGGGTTTCACCACCGGGGGCGGGCCTTTGGAGCGGAGAGCTTGTTGCGGAGGTGGTGGCGGCGGTGCTGGCTGCACACCTGGTGATGGGGCGCCCGGTGTGCCGTTGGGTCTGGCAGATGTACCAGTCAATTGAGGCTTCTGTTGCCCGAGCTGATCCTTCAGACGGTCCAGAGTCTCCTTTAAGTCAGTGGCATCGGAAAACTCGGGGTTATTCTTGGCTATGCGTCGCACTCGCTCCAGAGTCTTGGGGTCGTCGAGCGCGTTCTTCACTAGCGCGACAACCAGAGGATCACTGCCCGAGGGTGGCGCGAGATCAGAAGACGTCTGTTTCGGGTTTGACCTGAGCACTATGGCGATGATGGCGTCGACTTCATCAGCGAAGTAGCGAACGCTCCTGCCATCGACTAGAAGTCGGTCCGCTGACGGGCCCTTCAAGGCTCCTTTGCGCTTGCTCTCCGCAGTGATCTGGTCAATTATTGCCTGGAAGCGCGCGAGCTCGTCCTTGGGAGCGTTGCCGTTGGCCACTCGCTTCATCAAATCGCGTAGTTGCGGGTCCTCGTTCGCTTTCTCAGCCAGCGTGACGATGATAGGATCTGCCCCGGCAGGGGGGCCGGGAGGTCGGTTTGGAGGATTTTGAGGGGGCAGGTGGCGCGAGCTGCCTTGCGGTGGAGTGGACACACCGGCTACTGGCGCAGGTGCGGATATGGGGCCATGTTGTGGTGGAAACGTGCTGGTGCTTAGGGCTGCAGCCGAGCTCGACGGCGCTGGTGATGCTGATGCTGCTGGCTGAGGCATCTGATGGGCCAGGGGCGCCGGGGGGTTCGAAGCCGTCGCGGCCGGTGCTGGAAATGCTTGGTGAGGGGAGAGTGCCGGGCCTGTGGCGCGAGGAGACATGTCCGATTTCGCCGTCGCTGAGGCATGAGCACCTTGAGGAGCCATGGAAGGCTGCTGTGTAGCAGGCGGAGCTGTTGTCTGCGGCTGCAGCAGGTTTCCAGCCTGAGGGGCACCGGAAGATAAGGCGGAGGATGTGGGAGCGGATGAAGTGGGAGCCGGGGCGTTCTGAGTCGGATCAGGCGCGGGCGCGGGCGTAGCTGAGGGCGTCGCAGGTTTAGACAATGGTGCAGGGGGTGGAGGCATGGCACCATTGGGGGGGCCGTACTGCAGAATTGGGCGAAAGACGGGCTGAGGCGCAGGTTTGTTGGGGTCTTTGACAGCATATACGGTGGCCTCGAAGTAGTGCGGTTCGAGAGAGATTGTGACCTGACCGACCTTGGCCATGGTATCCTTTGCTGGGTTTTTGGCATCTTCCAGCACGACGCCCTTCTTCTTTGTTGGTTTCGTCCAGTACTTCTCGAAGAGCCCATCGCCAATCCATCTTTGGCGCGACCGGGAGAGTGACTCGGCCAAGACGCCGCTGTGGGAGGCGAAGTCAGGCTTCAGTTCAGGCAGGCAGGACGGGCGGACGGCGACACGATACCTTTCTTGTATGGACTGGTAGTCCTTCTGGGGTGGCGTTACAGATTGTGCAGCGCCCTCGACGGTAGGCAGAGGTTTTCCTGGGTGGACGGAGGTGGGCAGCGGGGGAGGCGGGGGCTTCTGAGGCTCATCGACAGGTTCGGGCGCGGGAGTGGTGTTGAGCGCGCTCGAAGGGGTGGCGGGGAGGATGTCGGGAGGCGTCGAGGTTCTGCTCTTCTTCGCGGCCTGCTCGACGCGCGCGGCAGCACGCGCCGGCACCCTTCTCTTCCTTTCCATGACGGCGAGGGATGGGCCGGGGGCGAGGCCGAGAGCAGGAGAGTCGCGCGTAAACCGTGACGCCGGGCTGGACTGGTCTGGCTTGGTCAGTCGAGGTGTCGGCACTACATCAAGTGCATTGGCGCATCGCCAGCATCGACCGAGTCGGTCATGGACTAGAACTGGTACGGACAGAAGGCGAGATGTGGGTGGGCACGAGGGAAAGGCGATGGGGTGGAAGTGCCTTGTGCCGTGTGCCGCGTGCCGTCCAAGTTGTCTGGGTGTTTGGAAGGAAAGTCCAACGGGGAACAGGGCACGGGAGTCGGGAGCCAAGAGCGGGAGAGTCAAAAGTGCAGCGACTCTGGGCCTACCAAAATTAGGTACCTACCTCCTACCTAACTGCCTAGGTTCCTGATCTACAGTACCTACAGCTGCAACCGGCCCAGGCCCAGACCCCCCTGCCCGGGGCTAGACAGCGTAGTAGACTTGCATCCTCAGCCCACGGCACTGCCAGACTGTATTCTAGAGGCAACATATCCTATTATGCTTATTGATGTATGTATACATATGTGTAAGAATAAAGACAAAATTACCCAGACACGTCTGCTGCTGTGCCTACACAGCACTCGCGGGCACCTTGCACACAGCAGATTGTGGTCCAGCCCACAGCACGAGAGGACGACGATCGGCGACGGGGGTGCCTCCATCAGATAGACCGTCGACACGACTGTTGAAATAGACAGAGTGCCCAGATATCTAGGTATAGTACTGCGAGTGCCTACTCAGCTACTTTTTGCCTAGGTGGAATGATGCCTAAATGACCTAGGTCGTCTGAGAGAGCAGCCGTTTATCATAAGACGACATACCCCCAGCTCGCATAGCGGATGCACGCACTGTACACAGTAGTCTGAGGCGTCGTCTGCTCGCGGCTGAACCTTGGGATCGTC
This sequence comes from Diaporthe velutina, assembly GCA_038088505.1. Lineage (NCBI taxonomy): Eukaryota > Fungi > Ascomycota > Sordariomycetes > Diaporthales > Diaporthaceae > Diaporthe > Diaporthe velutina. Next base: position 81,079 of record JBBWSJ010000154.1, read on the forward strand.
CCGAGCTGGTGCCCATACCTAGATCGCCGCTAAGTCCTCCCCATCCCGCAACGACTTCCCCGTGATTAGGCCGCGGTAATGTAGTATGGTGACCTGGTTAGCCCCTGCAGGCGGCCCACCCTCAACGCTGACCAGGGGGACGGTGACTCTACCTAGCTGAGTCGCCGCCGCGGGCGCTTGACACACGCACACTCGTTGCCCGCGGTCGCCCTCCTGCACTCGTGATGGCTTCATACAGTCGCTGGATCCAAGAGCTTCCATGATCCCAATCCGATCCCCTCTGTTTAGGCCCCTCCATCCGTGAGCGTCCTATATGTCTTCCGTACGGACCTCAGAGTCCAGAAAGGCCTACTGGGCCTTCGCTGCCCTCGGCCCCTTTGCCATCTATGGAGTCGTGCTGGCCTTACTGGGCGTCCCGTTCATCCAGAAAGAGTCAGTATATGCTATGTGTTCTTGGTGCCACGTGGAGACTCCAGATGCCCCGCATGCTGATCCTGAAGGCTGGTACCGCCGCTGACGCTGACACAGGGCTCTATACGCTCATAAGTTCCACACCCTTTGGTGGAACGACGTCGACAAACCCGAGAGATGGGGCTTTGCGAGTGAGTCGTCACGCCTTGATTTCCCAGTACCTTGCCCGCCGGGAGGCTGTCCTGACCTGGACCCTCAGAGAACCAAGTCACCCCCTTCACGCTGCAGGCACCGGACGGCCCGGCTCTTTACTGCTGGCACATTTTGCCTCTGTCCGTGTACACGCAGAAAGAAGCCGACCTTAGCCGGGCATCGCCGGTCCCATTGGACAAGCATGCATCGTCGGAAGCCTTCAGACTCCTCAGAGATGACCCTGATGCGCGCCTCATCCTGTCTTGTGAGTTCACCCGCCACCCTGCGAGCCCCATTCTCGTCCCTAACACCCTGCCACAGTCCACGGCAATGCAGGCCACATCGCCCAAAACACTCGCGCGCCTCAGTATCGCATGCTCACCGACACCGCCTACAAGTGGCACGTCATCGCGCTCGACTACCGTGGCTTCGGCCACAGCACCGGCTCCCCTTCCGAGCAGGGCCTCATCACTGACGCCTCCACGCTGGTCGATTACGCTATTACCACCCTTGGGATACCTCCGAGCCGTATCCTGATCCTGGGCCAGAGCCTGGGAACTGCGGTGTCCTCGGCAGTTGCCGAGAAGTTCTCGCGCGAAAAAGGTATCGACTTCGCCGGCGTGGTGCTTGTGGCGACCTTCAGTAGCCTGCCGACCATGTTGGCAAACTACGCCCTGGGCGGGGTAGTGCCCTTGCTCAGGCCTCTGAACATATGTCCGCCCGTGCTCCGCTTCTTCCTCCGTTTCGTGGTGGATAAGTGGAAGACTTTGGACCGCCTCGCCGCTCTGACCGCGCAGGCTCGGGAACGGAGTGGTAGGCTCAGAATCACAATGATCCATGCGGCCGACGATGCAGACATCCCATGTGTGGAAAGCGCCAAGGTCTTCGAAGCGGCAGCTCGGGCCTCGATCGACGGTGGAATGGATGAGTCCGTATTTCTTGAGACAAAGGACGCGAGAACGGAGGTGAGAGGCGAGAAAGCATTCAAGATCACCTGGAGCGAAAATGATATTACGAGTAAGTAGTTCCATCTGGGACCATTTTCTTCGGATCTTTGCAGGCAGTTTTCGTCAGCCTCCGTTCCTGTATTCCACATGCCAGAATATGAGCGCTCTCCACGGTAACATGGGACGTCTCGTACGCCATACACACAAGTTGGGCATTCCGTATTGACAAACTCGCAGTCACACATGAACAATCCGCATTCGGAGGTAAGCAATTCCCATTGTAATACAGGTCTTTAATGCTTGGCTGGCGGCGTGCTCACTGACGAATTTCAGGGCACAACGATATCATGGTCTACGCGCCTGTACCCCAGGCTATAATGAGTATACTTGAGAATAGAGCGGCGCCTGGCTCATCAGCCGTGTAGAAACTTGTTGCGCCACGAGGAGCGCTGGCCTCAGACAGCTTCAACGCCAGAGGAAATCATGATGTTTGAGTCTGGTCGGGCATCAAGGACGCAGAGTCCGCACTGCGGACCAGCCGCCGACCGTCTGGATACTGGTTGTGTGGAAGTGATCGCAGAGCCGATCGGATCGATGCTGCGTACCAATTCACAGCTGTCTCGGTCGTGTCCTGGTGTGGCACAATCTGCTTGAGCGAATCAAGTATTGGTCAAGTCATGCCACGGACTCACCGTAAACAAAAGAGGATTTTTTGCATCGTGGCGCCCCTCCACCGCCATCTCAGTGTTGTGAATGGGGTTCCCATCGGCTCTCCTCGGCCGGAGAAGCACCACTTTGTTCGAAAGGACCCTCGCATACCGAGAGAGATTTGACTGTGGTCCCATGCAAAGACTTTTATACGTGTTCCCCACGACTTCCTGCCATGCAGTGAGTGGTTGTGACCTTATGTGTTGGGACCGGACTAGATACACTATGGCGATGTCCTTCCGATCAAATAAAGTTTGAAAATACACTGCTAGATTCGTCTTGAAAATCGACATATGTCTGGGTATCAATACTGATTGCAGACTTCGTATCCCCTGGCTATCAGGCCTGCTATGCCTGTTACTATGACTCAGAAGAGGACGGGATTGGAATACTCGGAGGCAGAAAGGGCCTTCTCTACCTTTAGCGTCTCATACAATGCGAACACGCGGTCCCTACAAAACTCCAGCAGTACCTGTGTGATCATGGCTCTCGCCAGTCGTAAACTCCCCTTTCCACAGATGCCCTTATCCGAAACATAGCTTCTTCTGCTTGGGATCTTGACCCGCCCCTTGTCGCCCTCTTTTCTTTTCTGAGCCTGCTCTCGGCCGCTTTGGCTCCGGTGTCGCACCTCGGCTCAACGGCACTTGCTGCTCCTGTTGGACAGCATCCCTGATTGTCTGCCGCGACAGGCACGCGTCAATGTGAGAATTGAATCGTCTTTCATCAGCGGGCTGTGGCCGACTGCAAATCGGACATTCCCACCATTCGTCTGGAGCCTGAGGGACCTTGTGGGCGGAGTTTGGGTTAGGCATAATTTCTTTGCCATGCCTTCGATAAGGGCTTCTGGTTTCGCCGGCCACATTGCTTGTGTGGATGCTGTCCTGCTCGGGCAACTCAGTCGGCATCATTTCCCGCGCGTGGTCATCATTGGCCTGATCTGTCCTTCGTAATACCTTGCCGGGCTCGTTGCTCGTTGCTCCACTCCCGGGCTTGAGCCCAAAGAATGCCGTTGTGTCTGGCTTCTTGGTGCTAACAAGATGGGTACAGCGCAAGCCCATAAGCCTGATCCTTATGCCTGGCATCTCATGTTCGAGTTTAGCAAGTACAGGTACAGCATGATTGTATAAATCCTCCGCGAGATTGATAGCTCTCGGAAGCACGGTTTGCCGGGTATAGACCTCATATGTATGCAATTTGATTTTCAGGACCAGCGTTCGCCCCTTGCAACCTGCCCTTCGCATACTGTGGTGTTCAGCGTTAGTGACCAAACCGCCTGGGTAGAAGACGCAGAGAAAAGCCGGGCCCAGTAGGACATCACTTGCCCATAGCCTGTCTCAAAAGCCGGAAGCTTGACAAGTAGCTTAGAGACAGGGACCATGGATACGCTGAGATCATCCCGTGGAGTGATGTCCCATGAGAGGTAATCCCGTTGATGTTTGTACTAAAAGCAGTCCGTTTGTATGTGCCTGGAGCGGTAAATACTGTGTGTGGAAGTTGCTTACTCCTTCTCTAGCTCCTCCGCGGTCCAGCGAAGCTTTTCCCTGAGCTGCTTTGGGTCGGACATGTCGTGGAATGTGCTTTCCGTACCGACGGACTTCCGCTCGTACTCCTCTGCAGGCTGGACGTCGGTGCGGCCAAGCCCCAAGTTGCAGTGTAGGAGGAACTCGAAGGCTTTTTCTCCAAACAGCGGATTGAGGAGCTGTCTCTGGCCGTATATATCGCCACATGTCTCTATTCCGATGGCCTTCAATTCTCGTTCCCACACTCTGCCGATCCCGTTGACTTTGCGGCAGGGCAAATCTCGCATGAACGATATGATGGCGACACGGTCATTGGGAAGCAGGAATTGCCCATTAGGTTTGTTCATATTGGAACAAATCTTGGCAAGCTTCGCGTTGGCAGCGATGCCTGCAGAGACTGTGATGTTCGTCCTCAGATGCACCTGCCGCCGCATCTGGGCCACAGCATCTTCAGGGGACATGTTATGGTCCTGGCAGTATTCTGTGATGTTCAGGTATGCCTCATCGATGCTCGCACTCTCGAACCGCGGGTCGTACTCGGCTATGACCTCGCGCACCTCGTTTGCCTTGGCGGTGTACTTGTCGAAGTTGAGTGGGAGGAAAATGAGATCAGGGCACAGCCTCTTTGCTACGAAACCGGCCATTCCTGACCGACATCCGAATTGCCGTGCTACGTAGTTGCATGTCGTGAGTACACCGCCGCCGACGGCGAATGGCAAGTCTTTCAATTCGGGCCGGTCGAGCTGCTCGACAGCGGCATAGAAGGCGTCACAGTCTAGATGGACGATATACTGGCTGAGGTCCCGGCTAAGCTCGAGCTCAGCAATGAGGACGTCGGCCTTGCGCAGCTCACTCGACAAGTCGAGCTTCTCGAGCCCGCGCCTTTTCTCGAGGATGCGGTCGATCTTGACTGTGAGGACCTTGTCCCTTTCCTCCTCGCGGTTGAAATACTTGGAGCCCTTGGAGGCGTTGTATATGATCTCGGAGACCTGCCAAATGAGGCGGCCGCGGGACAAGAGTCAGTTATAGCCGCAGCTTCCATGCGAATTGGCGCGTCAAGGGGCAGGTTCCCACCTTTCTCTGGTCAACGGAGTCCTGGCCGGCCTTGGTTAATGATGGCCCAAGGAGAGAGTATTTCAAGGTGGCATGCTGGGAGGCAATCGGCTGCGGCTCCGGCGCCGCTCGACTGTCCTGGGCTTCGGTGTCATCGGGCTCGCAGCACGAAGTCACCGCATCCGTCGAGCCAGGCGAAAAGCGGTGCGAATCCATGGCTGTCGCTTCTTGGGGCGGCAAGCTCGAGCATGTTCGTTTTCATGGCCTAGGTGGGCGGTTTGGTGATGAGTGTCCTGCAACAGCGGAGACGCGTCGTGGGAGGATCACTGCACACTGGTCTTGGCGCGAGATCCCTCGCGGGCTCACGGGACCAGTCTGGCTGAGTCAGCGCCTCGGATGGGTATGGTGGACCGGCTCTTTTCGACAGGTCTCGTTGCGCCCTCGAGCAGACAGCCTACTCAAGCAACCCACTATGCAGTCGCTCGCCCGTCACTGCAGTCTAGGGAATAGCACCTCATGCAGAGTTGCGCAAGTTGATGTGTATCTTATTAATATTAATCTTCACCCGTATCCCCCGCCACACACACGCGCGCGCACACACACGCCACACATGGCTGCACATGCCCTCACCCGGAGCAGGTCCAGCTCTTTGCATCGTCCACCTCTCCCTTGCCGTCATAGGCAGCCTTTTTAGGAAAGGGACATAACGGCCGCTGCCTCAAGACACCCGACGCCGGGTCCGTCGAGTTGTGCCATGTGGTCGCAATAATCTGGTCTACTGACACGCCGTCCTCAACCCATCTCATCAAGGCCAGGAGGGCATCGTGCTCCGGGTCTGTGAACCCTGGTGTCGAGTAGATATCGGTCCCAAGGTCAGCTGCCGCGTTTGGCCCCGCGAAGTACCACGGAGCGTCATTCGCAGTCCCCGTCACGTGCTGTAGACCAGGCACTACGAAATACCGGAACCAGCTCTGCAGCTGGTCGTACCCTCCCAAGGCTTCTGCAACGCGGCTGTAAAATACGTTGGAGGACCTGGTTGCGATCAGCGCGTCTGCCGATCCATGGAACATGACGATCTTGCTGCCCCTCTCCATCACTGCCCTCATGGCCTCGTAGTGGTCCGCTGTGCAGTTGCCCGGGTCTTCGGCGTCCGCCTGCCAGACGATGCTGTCGTTATATTGCCTCCACGTCCAGTTCGGATCGTCCAGCACAAAATTCTGCGTATATCCGTCTCCCAGGGGGCTAGGCGAGGACCCTCCGAGCAAAACACCCCATTGCGCCTCCGACCCGACGTCCAGACCCGGGAAAGCGAACCGGCCCTCGGCGTAGTAGTCCGCGTAGACGCTGTTCAGCGTCGCTAGCTGAGCTCCTGTCAAGCATGCTGAGGCGTTCGCCCGAGCGGACCCACACAGCAGGGCGTCCGTGTCAAACTCACACAGCTCTGGCGAGCTGATGATGCCATCTTGGACACCATCCAGGGAGTCGCACTGCCGGATTGCCTCGGCGCCGATTGTGGAGAAGAGCGAGGGAGGTATGTGCCCGCCTGCGTCGGTTGGCAGGTTGTAGGAGCCTATTTTGGTTGTCCATGTTTGAAGGTGGCTGGTCCACCAGGCGGGTGCTCCGATTAGCAACCCGTCAAAAGACTCGGGATCGTACTGCGCTTCTCGCAGCCCCTGCCTACCTCCGGTCGAGGCACCAGAGTAATATGAAAACTGGATCCCCTGGCCGTAGAAGGCCTCTGTCAGAGCTTTCCCAAGCACCACCGAGCCGTGAATTGCGCGGTAGCCGAAGTCCAACTGTTTCTCGGGCTGGCCCAGGGCCCATGTCAGGTCTGAAGTACTCGAATTGTGCCCAGTGTCGGTGGAAGCCACGGCGAAGCCGTAACGCACGCCGGCTCCCATGTCCAAAAAGTTGATGCCGCCAGCAAACCCGCCATTGCCAACCTGAAGGAACCGCCCGTTCCACTGCGTGGGCAAGAACACACTGAAACGGAAACTCGACGAGGCCGAGGTTGTCACATTGACGATGACGGCGCAAGTCTCGGGTAGATTGGTAGGGTTGGTGGGATATGGGATGTCTGCTGGCCCTTCGCCAAAGGAGCCGCCACTAGCAACCTGCTCGGCCACGAGAACGCTCGCGTCCGAAGGCAGGGCAGCCTGCAGAGCCTCAATGGAGCATGTCGTCGCTGCGGCCTCGATGCCTTGCCATAGGAGGGCGCATGCGCTGGCTGCGAGGTAAATCGGCGGCCTCATATTGATTTGCGCAGGTGGTTCACAGTTTGACAAGCAGTCAGGGACGAGGGCAGGCCGCCTCCAGCAAGACACAAGGCGATGAAGCCTCCATCTTATAATCCTATACGCAAGCCCGCAACAGTGGCCCCTCAGAGCAATATGACGATCGACTTTCGGAGTCAAGTTCCCACTATCGACCCCATCTTCCCGGGTCTGTTGGCCGGCACTTGGACTGCACGAGAGCAACGGCCGTCCCCCGCCAAATGATATAGTAGCAGTGGAGTTCAGTCCCGCTGTTAGAGACTGCAGCTAGCCCGGGAACCACAACCCTATTAGGACAAGTGCCACAAAGAATCGAGTCCTCATTACCGATGCACTATGGAGTGCATTGGGCTCCCCAGTATCTCCCCGTTCATCCCCAGGGGGCTTGGCCTGGCAGAAGATCACATAAACGTACAGCTTGCGGAGATCCCAGGCACCCAGTAGGGTCCAAGCCCTAATGGGATTGGCCTCCCAAAGGAGAGCCTACTATGGGATATAAGATAATACGATGCCCCTACCATAGTATATACTCCCAAGGAAATCGGAGATTTGCATCAGCAAAGACGGAGGGTACACCGGTACATCACCCCACCCCATAGTAGGCATAGGTAATAGGCGTAGGTAATAAGTTTAGGTACCTAGGTAATAGGTATAGGTAGTAGGTGTAGTAGGTATAGGTAATAGGTATAGGTAGTAGGTATAGGTAGTAAGTATATGTAGTCGGTATAGGTAGTAGGTGTAGGTAGTAGGTATAGGTAGTAGGTGTATATAGGTAAGTATAAGGTACTATAGGAGTGGATATTATAGGAGTGGGAGTAGGTGTTGAATATAGTTATATAGATTTCTACCTTAGGGTCGTTTGAACTTATAATATACCGGTATACCCTCCGTTTTTATAGGTGCAAATCTCCGATTTCCTCTCAAGTAGGATAACCTGCCATTGCATAATCTCCCACAGGATAATCTGCGGTACGACAGTCTCCCGATGGATACTCTCCTGTTGATGTCTTTTGAGGGACAAAATTATTGTCCCTTGAACCCTTGTTTCCTTGCATCCTCTGGCTCTCGGAATGGACTGCACATCTAATACCGGCATTCACTAAACGTGCAAACGTCGCGGCCCTAGTCTTGCAAGCAATGGCGGCTAAACGAATACTTTCAATGCAGGTTGGGCCAATTCCCGACCTCCGTCCTCGTAGCCTTGTATTTGGGAGGCACCCACGCTCCACCACCCAGCAGTTCCGCGAGCTTACCGCCCCTGGCCAATAATTCCTCAAATCCACCCTCCTCGGCCACAAATCCCTCGTCCATGACCACGACCCGGCCCACAATCCTCATCATTTCCCTTGAATGCGTGATAATCACAATCGTCAGCTCCCCTCCGCCTTTGTCTTGCCTGCTCTGTTCCATCAAACCATGTATGGCCTTCCTCACACCCTCAGCACCGTCGGCATCTAGGGAGCTCGTCGGCTCGTCCAAGACAAGCAACTTTGGCTTGCGAACGAGCGCTCGTGCGATGCTCACACGCTGGGCTTGCCCGCCCGAAAGACCAAGACCCCCCTCGCCCACGAGCGTGGAGTACCCTTGGGGCAATGAGACAATGAAGTCGTGAATGTGGGCCAGCCTCGCAGCCGTAACAACAGAACTCAACTCACGGAAGGGGGAGTCTGCATGCAGGCCATAGACAATATTCTCGTAGAGCGTGGTCGGGAATAGGAAGGGGTGTTGAGGGACGTAGGCCGTGTGCGTGCGGAGGATAGATGTCGACACGTCTGAGGCGGGCACCCCTGCGTAAGACAACGCTGCAGGCTTCTGCAATTGTCTTCTCGCGTGTAGGCGGTGCGATCCGTGGTCCTCCATGTCCTGCCCCAGCTGCTCTGACGGCTGGTACAGCCTCAAAAGAAGATTCGCGATGGTGCTCTTGCCGCAACCTGAAGCACCCACGACACCTACGCAGTCACCACGGTCAATGCGGAGGTTGACATTCCGCAGGATTTTGGTTGGGCCTTCCCGACTGCCTTTGGCCGCGGGATATGCGAACTGCAGGGCTGTCATCTCGATCGGGAAGGGCATCAGCACCCGCTCCTCGCCTCGTCCCTCATGACTACTACTGTAGCTCAACGTGGCGTAATACAACACCTGGATGGACGTCGCCTTGGCGTGGGCGATTTGTGGAATACTATCCAACATGGCTGTGGCAGTACCTATGCTGAAAAGAAGCAGGTTGATGACCTGCATAATACTCGAGGCGGAAATGGTAGCTCCCGGCGACGTGAGCAACACAATCGCGTACCAGAACACGAGTGCGGTAAGCCAGTCAGGCATGGCCTGGTTGAAGCCATAGAAGAAACCCGTCCACAGGCCCCTCTTTATGCCGACCCGAAAGGTGCTCTCGGTTGACTGGCTGTGCTTGCAACTGAAATGGTGTTCCAAGGTGAGTGCCCTGACCACTCGGATATTCAGGAAGGTCTCGACAGACACTGAGCCGGTGGCCTCCGCCATTGCATTGCACCTCGCCTCCCATTTTCCGGAAATTGAAGCAATGGCCTGCGTGGCAGCGTATACAGCGGGAGCGGATGCAAGCGTGACCAAGGTCAACCTCCACGAAATGACGAGCGCCCAGATCAGGCCGCTGGTCATCATTGTCACAACAATCAGTGTGATTGGGACAAAGCGCCCTACAAGGTTGCGCATCTCCTCTGCATCCCTGTCGAGGACCGAGGCGAGACGACCAGGCGAGTGGGTTGGGCTATCGAACCACTGCTTCGGCTGAGAGAGTATCCTCTTCAGCGCCTCGATACGCAGGGATGTGACCCAGGCCTGGCCAGCGTATTGCATCAAGTAAAATGCGACGAAGGTAGCGCATCCGTCGAAAGCGCCGACGATCGTCAGACGGACAGCCCATGTCTGCCCGGCAGCCCTCATCTCAGCGGGCGATGCCCAGAACGCGGCAACCAACTGCGCAAAGACGAAGGAGAAGACCGGATTACAGGCCGCGGCAACCATGCAGGCAGCGATACCTAGGACGATGCGAATTCGATTTGCTCTGTCGAGCATGGGCCAGACGGTTGCAAGAATCTTGGATATAGAGGGGTCCTGGCCCATGCCAACAGCGATGGGCTCCACCTTGTGCTTTTTGCTTGGCTCGCTCACCCTCGATGGTTCTTCGCACAGGCTGATCATACCCGAGTCTGTTGATTCTGTTCTCTCTCTGAATTGCCAACCACTCTTCTGCGGAAATCGCGGTGACTTGACGAGGGGCCGTCGAGATTTAGTCGACTCCCCGACCTCTTGCACCATGTCGAGGCTCGACTTCCTGGTCTTTTGCGGGTTGTATCCAAGACTGTCTGAAACCCTCACGCTAATGCTTTGCTCACCCCTGAGGACAGGACGGCTGGGCGACTCGAGGCTAGGGTAGGGATACGATATCCTGCCATGCCTCGGCTCCGCTAGTTTGATGATCATAGACCGCTCCACGTTGGGCCCCAGTGACAGTCGGAATAGCCCACAGTTTCCCTTTGAGCTCGGAGCGCGCTGTGGAAGGAAGACCTTGGAGAGGCGAGATGACTTCACGGATGGCGTCTCGGGAAGTGGTTCGGACGACGAGAAAGCGTCAAAGTTATTGTCAGGCGAAGACAGCGTTGAATTTTGGCCCGGCTCAGAGTCAGTCGCCGACAACAGCGACGCGAAAATGCCGTCCTCGTCCTTGACGAGATCGCTTCGAGTCCCATGTTGCACTAGGAAGCTCTGGTCCAGGACGTAAACATAATCCTTCTCGAGTATTTGAGATACGTCGTGCGTGATGATAACCGTTGTTTTCCCGGCTCGCCATACTCTGATTGCCTCGAGGATGAGAACTTTGCTTATAGCGTCAAGACCACTGGTGACCTCGTCGAGTATCAATACGGGCGAATCCCGCAGGCGAGCTCGAGCCAGGGCAAGTCGCTGTCTCTGCCCTCCGCTTAGATTATGGCCCCCACTTCCAACGTTGGTGTCGAGCCCCTGAGGCAGACTCGCAACGGTGGATTGGAGCAACACTGTCTCGCATGCGGCCCTGACCTCTTCCCTGGTGACACGGAACGGATCGCGCGAGCCAAAGGCGACATTCATGAGGAATGTGTCATTGAATAATATGCTCGACTGCTGGATCAATGTGACATTCTCTCGAAGCCACCTATCATCCAGAGTCCGGATAGGCTGTCCGTCGACGAAGATGCTTCCAGTGAGAGGTTCATAAAACTTGAGAAGCAGGTTGGTGATGGTGCTTTTGCCTGATCCGCTCCTTCCGACCAAAAATGTGAGACCAGGGTTGAAGCAGAACGAGGAGCGGCTGAGAACGATCTTTGTCGGATCTAGTATATATTAGCAACCCTATACAGAGCGAAGAATAATACGCTCTCGAATAGTATGAAAACATTCATAACGCGCAGTATCGGCTCAGTTCAAACGGTGTACTGCACCGCCTATCTTCAGAAGGACTGTCTGGCTGCTTTGTTTATATCGCCCGCCGGTATCACCTTTGGGAAGCAGGTCTTAGGGGATGACTGTTTGAGTGAACTGTAGCCTTCTGATTCACTATTGCCGAACTTAATGCGATATAAGAAGGGAAGGATGTGGTAAAGCCAGTCTTCCGAGGCGGGTGCAGTCGGGCGGTGTAAACAGAGCAACCAGGTTATCTGTTCTTTAGAAGAATTGTGCGGAATACCCGATTGGTAAAAAGAAGAAATAGAGAGTCGAAAGAGCCGTGGAAATATAGAAACAGAAGTTCCGGGAACCACAAAGAGAGAAGAAAGAAGAGAGAAGTTACAAGGGGATGAGGGGGAGGGGAGCCTGTGCCCTGAAAATGGCAGAAGGGACATTGTTCAGTCAAAAGACCTTTACTTACTGGATGGATAAGCAAAGCTCACATCGTGAAGCTCAATCTTCCCGTCACAGCTCTGTGGCCGGTGAGATGCCGGCGCTTCCACGCCACCGGTCTTCCCATTCTGTGCCACGATATTCTGAAGTTGGTGGCCGGCCGACATTCCCTTGGCCAAAACAAGCCACTGCGGCGTTACACTCTCGACAGCTTGGAAAGCCGTCAATATGGAGTAAAACGTCGTCAGGGCTGCTCCTGGCAAGACTGTGTTTTTTCTCACGAGATATCCTGAAAACCAGAACCCCACAACGAAGAGGTTGACAACCCACAACTTAAGAAACCCCATCTGCATGGCATTCCGTAGCGCCTGCCGAATATAGCACCGCATAGATCCCCTCGCCACCTGTAGGTACTGCCACACTTCATGGTCGAAGCCGTTGTAGATCTTGACCAGATCGATGGCTGTCACGGCAGCAATGACGATCTTGGAGGCTTGAGCGAGCTCCTGCTTCTGTGAAATAATCGCTGTCTCGAGGCCGCGGCTGATGAAGTGCAGGGCAAGTAAGGAGACTGGGAGGGTCGCCATCAGGACAAGTGTTAGCTGCCAGCTGTTGTAGAACGCGACGATAAGGCAGCCAACGGCGATGAAGGTGTCAGCGATCAAGAACCCCAAGACTTGTGAAGTTGCCAACTGGAGCTCTCGTATATGGCTGCTGGTCTGTCAGTGGATGAACAATCCGTAAAAAGAGAACAAAGCGCTTACGTCTGGATGCCGGACAGGGCACTGCTGAGACCCTCTTGATGGCCGTCGAACCAAGTCATTTCCCTGCACAGCAAGTGCTCAAATACGCTCTTTCTTGCAGTCTTTGCGACCAACTCGCCGAAGGCAACCCACAGGGCCAGGAGGGCAGAATTGAAGGCCCAGGAGGCCAGACCGAGCCCAGCCAGCACAACACACCAGAAGGTCACCCCAGCCATGGCTGTGCTTCCATCGATGCTGCCAGCGCCAAGTGGACTGACAATGTCCATGATCCTGCCGAGTAGGACTGCGAAAACTGTTTTTACCGCAGCAACAAGAAGGGATGCTACAATGGCAAATCCGAGGAGGCGAGCCTGACGGCGCTTGGTGAAGACGAAGAGGTGCTTCCACGTAGCGCCACCAGTGGAGGTCTGAGTACTGCCTGGCTTCATGTTATGAGATCCGTCTGGTGAGGCTCCAGACCTGTCAGACGTGGCTGTTGAACCCTTTCTTAGGCGTTGAAGTCGGAATCCTTGTCGCGAGCTCATGTTTACTCGTACCTAGGTACCACCTCTGTGCGCGAGTTTTGTCAGAGATCTGCCTCGTCAATGTGTAAATGGTTTCGGCATTGGAAAACAATTCGCACTTGGCCAGACACCGCATGGCGTGAGTTGGTGGAGTGCGAATTTATACTTGAAGCGGTTGTGAACGTTCCTCATGCTACCAAGGCCAGGAAATGATCAACCACCCGGGCTACATACAGCTTATTGCAAGAAGAAACAGTGGAGAATGGGAATATGACGGTAGAAAATGTGAGCTGAAATGCTGCCAGGTATCTTTGTATGGTCGTGGTTGGGATTGTGCTCGAAGAGATAATACCAAGGCAGACAACAATTGTACGGATGCGGCGCCACCCCCTCAGCAGGCCACACTGCACAATTGTTGGATTTTGGTAAATCAGGCTTTCTCATGGGCCATGCGGCTTGCTCCTCCAATCAAATAACACCTCGCCGTCTCTTATGTTTCCATTCATTCTTGTAGTTGAACTTTCAACCTGAAGGTATTTGGGTCGAGATGGCTCCATGTGAGTCAGCCTCCGTACAGACCGATAACAACAGAGACGAGAGACCGTTGCTACGATGCAAACATCGTGATATTTACTTCGCATCCGTCTTCTTCTCCGGCTGGGTCTTTTCATAGATCCAGTCGTTCAGTCCTTTTCGGTTTCTTGCAATCTCCACGGCATAAAACTGCATACGAGGCACTGTTGGAGGTTAGCATCTGCTCATTTAACCGCCTAACCTATGTTCCGCCTTCCTCAGACGCTTGTGCCGCCACCAGGAAGAGACCTCCTCCCCCCTGCAACCTGGGATGGTAGGGATGGCGGCATATCGAGAGATCCATGAAGCTGAGCACGGGCAGCCGTTGGAAGCGTGAGGAGCAGTGACTGATCGACTTACCGAAGATTGTACCGTGCTGTGTGTATTCCTCCTTTGGACTTGAGCGTAGCATGGTGCCAAAGCTGTAGTCGTCGACCTTTTTCTCGTATGCCATCATGAAATCACGCCAACGCTTCTTTGCAACGGGGCTCTTAAGCTTGTTCTCGTCTATCGTCTCGGCGGGATCGAATTCTGGGAAGTCTCTGCAGAGGTGCTCGTAGATCTCGTCATCGATCTTTGTCAGGCGGAGGGTGCTGCCCTTCACCTTTTCTAGGATGGCCCAGTATGTCTCGAGATGTTGAACGGCTGTGTAAAGGCAAGTCAGATTCTGACTGGGTCAAGACCGACGATGGCACTATGCCGCTGCCTGACAGATGCACGCCTTACCCTTGACAGCAAATTGCTTTTCGATCTAGTGGCCGCAAGTCAGTCGGGCAGACCCAAGGCATATGGCATGTCTCCTCCAGATTGCTACACCTGGCCCGAATGGAGGACTTACATCCTCAAGATTGTCTGCATCATTGGCATTGAAGTTGGCCGGCACAGGCTGCGCGCCGGCCATGGAGCTCTGGATCAAGTCGTCGGCCATTTTATGACAGCAGTTGTTAGATTGCCACAAGCGGTTTGAAGAGGTCAAATTGTTAGTTGGAGATGAGGAGCAGGGCAAAGCCGAGTTTGGGTTGAGGTTGAGGCTCAGTTGGGGCTCAATTTTCCTGGTTCGTTTGATAGGCTACAATAGCCCAAGCAACTGGAAGCTTTGGTGGCGGGGCAGCTGGGGCAGGATGTCATCGACAGGGATGCTGTGGCCGCAGGGCTGATAGGGCAGGGTACCTAGGTACCCCGGCACCAGCAGACTCCCAGGCCATCTTGCTGTCTGTGGAAAACGAAACGTTACCCCCCCCCAGGTCAGTTTATTAGCAGATCCCCCTTTATACTAAATTTGCTACTAAAATATAAATTCCGCACTAATATATATAGCATTAATAACCTTAATATTATTATACCCTTAATTTAATAATTTAAAGGTTATTATAATATAATTAATATATATATAAATATAAATATTAAAGTTTTATTTATATTTAAACCCTTTATTATTAAATTAATAGTTATAAATTAAATTTTATTATAATAAATAAATAATTTAATAATATTAAAAAAGGGTTAAAATAATAAATATTATTACTCTT
>JBBWSJ010000155.1:0-95920 GCA_038088505.1 Diaporthe velutina
TATAAAAATAGTAACCTTATTTATAATATAAATATTTTTAATAAAGTTTATTAGCTAATTAATTTAAAATTTATACTTATTAAGCTTAATATTTAGTAATAAGATATTAATTAAGGCTTTAATTATAATATTATAAGGGTATTATATTAAGTTTATATTATTTACTTATTATATAATATAAAGCTAGGTAATAGTATTAATATAGGTTATAAGTATACTTATTTTAATTTAAAATTTAATTTATTAAGGAGATAATTATAATTTATTATTTTTAAATTTTCTATTTTTATTACTTTTTTTATTATCCTCCTCTTTATCCTCCTCCTTTTTCTCCTCCTTTTTTTCCTCCCTCTCCCCCTTATTTTAATCTTTATTTAACCCTTCCTTATAGCCTTTTATTAATAAGTTATTAATTATAATAATTTTAAGCTTAATTAAGGCTTATAATTATAATTATAATTATAACTAAAGCCTTTTAACCTTTATAATATTTAACTAACTTTTAATTTTTTTTTTTTAACTTATTATTTTTACCTTATATAAGCTATCTTTAGCCTTTTATATAAATAAGGCTTATTTAGCTTCCTTTATAGCTTATCTTTATTACTTAATTATAATATATTTATTCTTTATTAATATTTTATTTAAGATTTTAATTTAAAAAAAGTAAATAAATTTAATTTAATTAATTAAGTTATTAAGTATAATTTAACCCTATATATATAATTAAAGCTAATTCTCTAATATAAATAAAAAGTATTTCTTATATTAAGCTTAAGGAGGGGGTATTTAATAAGATAGGTAAAATATATATAGGGTTAATATAAAGGTAATAACTAATATAGCTTATTTTTTATTTTTTTTATAATTTTTTATATATTTTATATATATTATTTAGCCTCTTAATTTACTTTATATATAGAGCTAAGTTAATAATATATTAATATATATCCTTTATAATTTTATATTATACCTTTATAGTAAAAGTAGCTTTAATTATTACTACTTAAGTTAAATTACCCTACTACCCCTTATATATACCTTTACTTAGGGTAGCTATAATAAGCTAGATAATAGTAAGAGGGGAAGTTAGATAGGATTAATTTTTTTAAGTTAATATATATAATATAATAAATAATAGGTTAAGTTAGGTTAAATTAGGTAAGTATATAAATAGTTAAGGGGAGAAGGTTAAAAGCTAAGTATATATATTTATTAGGTATTATTTTTAATAGGATAATTTAATATATTTTTATATATACCTATATATAT
Organism: Diaporthe velutina; assembly: GCA_038088505.1. Classification (NCBI taxonomy): domain Eukaryota; kingdom Fungi; phylum Ascomycota; class Sordariomycetes; order Diaporthales; family Diaporthaceae; genus Diaporthe; species Diaporthe velutina. The sequence continues at coordinate 1,273 of JBBWSJ010000155.1, forward strand.
AGAGAACCTATTATAAGCCTCCTTATATATATATTAAAGGGGGGGTTTAGTATATAGGAAGGTAGGATATTAGGGTTAGGGGTATACCCTAGGCTAGCCTATATATGCTAGTGCCTGCTAAAGGGGCTATAGGTTATATAGGGTTAGGCTGTCTACTACCCTAACGGGGGACTATCTATCAATCTATAAGACCTGTTATATATATGGCCTTTAATACCCGGGATGTCCCATTAGTGAAGTCGACCCGCCCAATCCAGGTCCACTAGCTCCCGCAGCATGCTAGGGGACGTTTAGCGTTTCGTAAAGCGTTCATTCATGAGCTATGAGCGGTCTGTAGTAATTTCTAATGAAGATTAATGATACTGGTGTCCCAAACTGCTCGTCAAAAAAGTTTTCCATTCATCAGAGAAGGAGTGTCCCCTGTGACGATTCAGAATGAAAGGCGAGCGAAATATCGGTGCGAGCTTTGGCGGGATGTAGCCTTGAGCCCGTGATGTAGAGCACCAAGCTATTTCCTCAAACAGTCCTACACTCCTTCCCTTTTCTGATCACCCTCGACCCTTGAGTCTTCGTCAAATTGCTTTTCATTTCAGCCTTTCGGACTCAGTCAGTCAAAATCGGACTCTTTTGTGTTGGGCTTTTCGTTGATGTTCATGTCTTGTCATTGCCTCCGTGTCCGAAATGTCAGGTCGGAGAAAACAGCTTCTGCCTGTTTTCACATGCGAAAAGATCGTAAGACGCTCATTCCTGGCTCTTACTCGGACGCTGCAGCCTCGAACTCGTCGCGGGAGCGCTTGCGTGCGGTAGAAAGCGAACCAGCGGGGTTTTGGTCCTCATCATCGTCTCCGCCGTCATTGTCGAGGCCAGATACCCGAGCCTGCTTTTCGAATGCGTCGGTATGTAAAAATTCCCACCGGACCAATGTTTCCTTCTTCAGGGCTTTCAGCGACGGCAACTTGCTTCTGAAGGGCGTGCATTCGGCGTGAAGCGCGTGAAAACCACCAGAGACAAGACCGATTTCTCTCTCGATGCGCGACTTGAAACAAACTGCACTCGTCAGAAAGTCCTCGACAGAACTGTCAATTTTTGCTATCGCCTTCACAGCGGAATCCTTGCCGGCTGACATCTTGGTGACGATGGCCTGCATGGCGTATTCGCAAAGCCTTGATCGGCTTGAGTTCCGTGAGCTGCAAATGTAGGCGCCCGCACTGCCCTTGGACGAGTCAAAGGCTCTGATGGCATCTCGAAGCCTTTTGATGTCCTCTTTCAGCACATCCTGAATCTTAGACAGTGCAGTCTCACGAGCACCCTTGATCTCGTCTGAAGTATTGAAAAGTCAGCTTAGCCCTTCTGACTTGCGAGAGAACGCTCACCTGCCAGCAGCAACATGACGTCTTTCTCAGCATCATATCCTTCCAACTTATCTTTTGTGAAAGCATCGGCATCACCCGGTTCGTAAGGCTTGAGAAGAAGATGGACCTCGCCACTGTGGGTCGTAGCAACCATCTGAGAGAGCTCGGCGAAAGTCTCTTTGTGTCGATCAGCATCTCCCAGTTCTTTTGTTATCCAAAGCCATCGCATCTGGGGTACAATGGTATCATCATCGCCCTCGTCCGGCCTGCTTGGCGCGAGATTCTCAAGCCATGATGACGCAACTGCCCACAGACTTCGCGTCATGTCGTACTTGTTGGTGATGACGGTAATTTCAAATGCGAGCTGCAAATCGATCGTTGGCATCTTGTGACCCAATCCATGGACCAACAGGAGGAGACACTTCAAACCGGAGGGATTGTCCTCTGGGAAGTCGACCACCCAGTCCTCTCCAGTCGTGGGTTTTCCTTCTTTGAATTGGCCATAAAGGCAACGCTTCCAAAACGGAGCGGAACGTGAAAGTGTCTTGGAGCAGACGAGGAAACGAGTTTTAGTCTTGCCAACAACAAGAGTGAGATCGCCATCGGGGTCAATCTTGATCACGCTTTGCTCGCTCTCGCCTCCTCCGTCGCCTTGGTGGTTGCCTGGCGCAGACATGTTTTCGGCCGAGAGAAAAGTTGTGAAGGATGAAGGAAAGGTCGATGGCTTCAGAATCGATCGGTCGGGCTGTCCAAGGGCTGTCACCAGCGGTGGTTTGACCTTGTTTGAGTGATAGTTCAGGGGAGATCGAAAACGGAGACTTCTAAGGTCGGTGCCTGGAGAGGTTTCTTAGAGATCAAATGCCAAACGAAGCCGCTCGCGGGGGAAACTTTGATCTGATTTAGCGGAGCTCGGTGCAAGTGGGGCGACGAAGAAACTCGTCCACAAACGCTAGAAAGACGTCAAAGTGGAAGTGTCTCGGATTCTGTGTTGAGGGACGAGGCAACCATACTTGTAAGGAGCTTTGAGAGGTCTAGATGACCAAGGATTATGGAGGCCAACAGCTCAGCAAAAGTCTGCGCAGTGGTGTTGGAAACCCAAGTGTTGGAAGTTCTGATATTTTGACTTTACCTAGCCAAACTGCATCGTCGTCAGGTTTGAAGTGGGCCAAGGTCCAATGTTTGTGGTAGCAGTCGTTTCGCGGGCTTCAGCAGCGGGTGACTGTGAAAGTGGGACGAAGGAGCCTCTCTAAAAGTCAGGGTGTCTGGAGGTAATTGAGAATGGTACGTGTTAATCATGGAGGACACACCAGTAAATTAGAAGCGCAAACAAACTGAGGTAGAAACTCACGTCACTACGCCTGATACCCACACTGTCACCCACTCCCACAATGCCCATACCCTCCTACTCTCCCCGTCGTACTCCCCGTGCATTTGATCGCCAGAGACGACACGCGCATGTATCCAGCTTGATCGAGATCAGTTGCTCCCAGGTATTTCCATCTCAGGTCATCAGGAAGTTGGGTCGAGGAGGTCGTCTCTTGCTTCATGCGTCTTTACTAGGGCTGTTGTTGCTCGTGCCTCAACACACTCCATCCGTTCTAATCCCATCGAAACACAATATCCCAGTGCCTCTCAAAACTTGAGTTTTCTCCTTACACTTGAGCTTGAAGTCCATTCTTAAAAGGTGGCCAAAGCTTTCAAAGGTTCGTGAAAGCAGCTTCCACGCTTCTCCCAAACGAGCTCTCATCTGAAATCCCAATTGTTGACACTGGTGACACTGCACAGCCTTATGCACTTGCTACAGGATCGATGTTGTAATTCGTAGGGTTAGGTGTAGATGCAATCCACAGAGCGAAGACGTCATTGCACACGAAGGGGACACGACTCACAGGCACCCTGTGAGTTACTACCACGGTAACCATGCTGACACCGTCCAAAGCGCCAAGATCTGATCCCTCGGAAAGCCCCCGGATTCCACGTCCGCACTTCCATCTTCTGCAGCCAGTGTTTCTTGGCAGCTCGTGGCCGACAGTCCCGATGCCCGAAGACGAGAGGCGGCTCGCGTCCGGAAGGGTGAGCAATCGCTCCGTCGACCGCATCAACCTATGTTACAAAGTGCCACAAATAGTGGGCGCAACCCGCGGACGACCCGCACCGCTGGAGGTCTTGCAGAGCCGCCAAGTCTGGGCGCCTGTAATCATCGAGAGCTCTCCTGTTTGGCATCTTTCGGAACCCGAGAGCGCCGCGTGAGAGGCATCAGGGCTTGCTTGCACAGGATGCTTTCCATGCGATCCGAGTCGAAGGTCGCGAAGGCGTAGTCCGTGAGTTGAATGCAGGTCACGTAGCCAACATGGACCAAATATGGTGTTGTGTAGAGAAATTGCGATCAGGTTCAAAGATATAAAGGCTCCAGCGGGACCAAGGAAGTGAACAACTCTTGTGATCATGGATCACCTGCCTTAATCTACTCTCAAGACAGTAGCATTGCACGATACTGCTCTTCTATTTTGAGCATGAACAGCTCCTCCAACCTGCAACACTCTTCTACGATGAAGAAATCTTTCAAAGTCCTCATTTGCGGCGCTGGTGTGTCCGGCCTAAGTCTGGCACTGATGCTCGAGAGGCTCGGGATCGACTATCTGGTCCTCGAGGCATACCCCGAAGTCACGGCCAACGTCGGTGCTGCTGTGGGTCTTCTTGCCAACGGCCTCAGGATCCTCGATCAACTTGAAGTGTACGATTCCTTCAAGGAGCAGTACGACCAGGGACCGATCAAGGATGCCAAATTCTTTTCGCCCGAGGGACAGGTGCTTGGGAGTGTCGAAATGCATGATCTAGTTCGCTGGTATGTTTACATTTCAAGCTGCTTGTCCTGGTTCGTAGCTCAATTTCTGCCCCAGGGTCGGATATCCAATGATCTTCCTCTCACGACGCTCCTGTCTGGAGACCTTGTACAACCACATCAAACACAAGGACAGAATCCTGGTGAATAAACGCGTTGCCAAGATCATCAGGGCTACTTCCAGCGTAGATCTCATTACCGAAGACGGGGCTGTCTATACTGGAGACGTCCTCGCCGGTGGCGATGGCATCCACAGCATCGTGAGGAAGGAGATGTGGCGGTTAGGTGCAGAGCTGAAACCTGGATACTTCCCTGACGACGAGTGGTCATGTAAGTCCACGGAGCATATCAGACTGTTGATGACTCCCCAGAAGACAGGTGCTGACTATTTGCTAGCCGTACCGTGTTACCAGAAGGCCATCTTTGGCATCAGTACCCCTCCACCCAAAGTCGAGGTGCATGGTGGAGGGATGACTTACAACAACGGATTCGTGCACTCCGTCCTCCCCGGAGTCGACAACCGGCTGCATTGGTTCTTCTTCCTGAACCTGGATAAGCCAGCCTACGGGAGCGACGCCCCCCGATTCTCAAAAGATGACGAGGCTCGCCTCATCAAAGAACATCTCGACGACCCGGTGATCCCGGGCCTGAAGCTAGGTGATCTGTACAGCAGGGCCGAAGTCACAGTCATGACATGTCTGCAGGAGTATGTATTCAAGAAGTGGCACTTCCAGAGGATCATCACATTCGGCGACGCGGCACACAAGGTAGGGTCGGTCTGCCTTCTTTATTCAAGGGGTTCCCCGTAGATGTCAGGGCTAACCGTGAGACCTCCCAGTTCAACCCAGAGACGGGGCAAGGCGCAAACTCGGCCATCGAAACAGCCGCTGTGATTGCGAACGAGCTGTCCCGATTGCTCAAAAAGACAGATAGCCCCTCTGACGACGAAATTTCCACCGCCTTTAACCGGGTCCAGAAGCAGCGCTTCGACCACGTCAAGACACTCGTCGATAGAGCGACGGCAGCTGGTCGGGCGGACAGCTTCACTACCGCCACGGATGAGTTCTTCGCCCGCCACGTCATGCCGCGTCTCGACCCAGTGACGAGCCTGAGCAGGTTCACAGACGACTTCGTCGACGGCGTCAAGCTCGAGAATATCCCTGTCCCATTCAGGCCGAAACTGGTCCCCTTTACCGACGAATTGCCCTCTAGGCCGCTCAAAGGTGCGGTTTCGAGAACGGTGACAGCCTTGGTAGCTCTCCTGCTGGCCTCAATGGCGTTTTACCTGGCTCAAACATGGGGATGGAGAACATGGTCTCGACCAACAGAAATCATTCCGTCTTATTGGGTTTCCGAGATACATGGCTCTGATTTGGCAAAGAAATTAACCTACCATATCTTGGTGTATGTGACCATTTTCTTCATGTGGACTCTGGACGGCCAACGCGTTGGCAATGGGAGCAGCGTGGCTCGCTGGTAAGGTGTTTCCCTAAGACGCAGCACTCGGCCTGACTAGGCACTTGTTTCGAGACCTTGTACTGACTTTCTCTCAAAGGTCTTTCATATTCCTGCTTTCTTCTCAGTTATGGGACCCAGCAATCGTTGTTCCCACATATCTCGCCTTGTCCGCTTTGATGCCGACTTTTTTGACCACAATCGGCCACGAGCTACCATCCAATATCTGGCGAGATTCGCCAGCGGCCCTGGGTATGGGGTTCGTGCTGCCGACAACGCTCATGCTCGTTTCAGACGTCGCCCTACCGCTCTGGCTTCTCGCACCTGTCCTTGTCCCCGGCTTTTTGTTTGCCATCCGCTTCTGGAACAAGAGGTCTGCCGGCTTCCAACGAGTCACCTCAGGGCAGCTCGAAGACGGAAAGGGTGCTGAAGCCAAATTAAGCCCGTTAGCCATCACACCTGATGCTGTTTATGGGTTTGTGGTCTCTCTGCTGGCGGCTGCGCATCTCTCGATTCTCTCGGCGGTGGACTTTCCAGGCTTGTTCGACCTCCTCGACGCCCTGGTTTCCCACGCGCAGTTGACAATTCTTGCTGCGTCGGTCGTTGTTTACTCGTTATACTGCGTGTGCCAGCTGCGCCGGCGGGGCTACGTATCAACGAATCAGCTATTTGGACATTCCGCTGGCGTTCTTGTGGGCAGCGTTGTCCTTGGGCCTGCCGCCGCGTATGTTGGGACGTCTTGGTTCGCTGACAGGACAATCTCTGGAGTGGTCAAAGCGGTCAACATGCCCAAATCGTAGTGCCGCTGTGCCCTTTAGGTGCGGCCAGGTATCGAGCAGGGACTGGCACTCTCCTGAAGCCTTCTCTCGTCGAGCTAAGCCCAATGGAAACACGACAATAATAAGAAGCAATGATCATTTGCAAGCGGCAATATGTCTTTGCCGAAACCCCCAAGCCTCGTGACCTATTCCACTTGATCTCTCGCTGCAAATGGCCTGTGTGGTTATGGACGGCACCGCCAGTAATATTCTAGAGCCTCCACAAGCCCTTTGTGGCTGAAACTAGTGACATGAATCCTTCAGTAGACAGGAGGAAATCAACTCGATCACCATACCCGGAGGCTCTATGTCTTTTCCCGCCGGAGGATTCGACGATGTTATCGTCAAGGGCGTCCACGTCCCAGGGATTTCTTTTCCCCGCACGTTGACCTCCTGTTTTCACTAGCAGCATTTGGCGCGCCGGGGCTAGGACGCCTGTGCCCCTGGCGCGTGAGGGATCCCGGGGACGATCATGTCAGGGAACGAAATTGAGGAATACCAGCCTCTATTTGGGTAGCGTGGCCGTGTGAGCTGAATCCAATGGGAGTCCGTGCAAGTGCCGACCCAGTTCTTCGGGCCACACTGGTCCCCTCGAGCAAGTGACAGTCTTGAAAACCTGGGGCTCCCCCGCATTCTTACCCCACGGGGTCGGCCACGGGGTAAACAGCCCCATCCAAGGATAACTGTTCCGTGTATAACTGTTGTTCGCCCCGAGAGGAGAACGCTGCAGGAGCTCGTCTTCATCTCTAATCTCAGTAATCGTTTCTTTGTTGTACCCATTCCCTTCGAGATGGACAGCTCGAAAAGTGAAGGCGAGAAGCCCGCAGTCTCCCACCACCCAGATCCTCGCGCTTCGACGGACGCACACCACCATGGCAAGCAGCCGGCTATTGTGCCCATCGAAGAGGAGGCCCTCGAGGACTCTGAGCATATTCACTTGAGCTGGAGGTCATGGCTCGTCGTCTTCATCACCTGTTTTGCCATTATGGCCCAGGTCTTTGTGGTCGTGGCTGCAGGCTCGGTCATCGCCTTCATCATCAGGGAACTGGGCGAAGCTCCCCTTGCCGGCTGGGTCATCCAGGTTCGTTCCTTGATATCCCGCGAAACCACAGTCTCGTGATGTTGACCCTAACGCTTTATGTTCCAGGGTCCCCTTCTGATGCAAAGCGTTCTCTCCCCAATCGTCGGCAGACTATCCGATGTGCTCGATCGAAAATACCTTGCAGCAATACCTCCTCTCATCGCATTTGTTGGTGCCATCATCTCGGCAAAAGCGACCTCGATGAGCATGTTGATCGGCGGAGGCATACTAATTGGCACGACGCTCTCAACCATTGCCATCGTTCAGGCCATCCCATCCGAGATCTTGCCTTTGAAATATCGAGCCCTGGCGAATGGATTCTCGTTCATGGGCGGTGCTATTGGTGGACTGTACGTACCCTTCGTCTAAGCCCTCTGCTCACTCAATCCTCTGACCTCCTTTTAGAGTTGGTGGTCTCGGCGCCGGGGCAGTCACCAATGTCGACGTGGCGGGTTGGCGCTACATCTTCTGGATACAAGCTGCTTTCCATGGTGCCACGTCTCTAGGACTGCTGTTGTTTTACTGGCCGCCCAAGAACCGCGAGTACCCAAAGATGAAGCTCAAAGACTACATCTGGGCAATCGACCCCATCGGCTCTACCCTCTTTGTCTGCAGTGCTACATTGATGCTACTCGCTCTTGACTGGGTCGGCGGTGCATACGCTTGGTCAGACCCACACGTTGCGGTTCCTCTTGCACTGGGGCTGGCACTTTTAGTTGCTTTTGCTGGATATGGTAAGCCGCCACCACTTATCCTTAGTATTAAGTAACCCTAACTCCTCAACGTTGACCACTAACGAAATTACCAGAATGGAAAGGTCGGACTGATGGGCTCGTTGCCCATGTATTCTTCCGCAGGAATGCCAACTTCGCCCTCTCAACGTTTGCCTTTGCTGTTGAGGGTTGGATCTTCTACAGCGCTGTCAACTCTGTCGTGCCACAGATAGTCCTCCACCTCGGGTTCGACACGGACGCATGGACAATATCCATCAGACAGCTAAGCTACAGCCTCCTGACCATGTTTGCTTCCATTCCCATAACATGGTACGCCACCAAATACAAGGACCTGAAGTCCCCGCTGTTGGTGACATTCGGAATCTTCCTCGTTGTGTAAGTCTGGCCTCCACGACAATGCGAGAGCCATGAGCTGACCTTGACTCAGGACTATCTGCTATGCATGCATCAAACCAACGTGGAACAAACCCCAGATTGTCTTCAACGTGCTGGCTGGGATTGGCCAATCCGGACCCTTGACGCTCCTCGTCGCCTGCGTACAATTCACCGCACCTCACGCCTTCCTGTCAACGGCTACTGGAATGGCATTCTCCGCTCGTGCTATTGGAGGCGCATTCGGCTCCGCAGTACTGAACGTGATCATCAACGGACACCTGACTAGCAACTACGCGCCAGCAGTGGGCAAAGCTGCCACCGATGCTGGCCTTCCCGCGTCAAGCATCCCTGATCTCTTGGCGGCTCTGGAGTCAGGTGTTCTGACGGGAGTCGAAGGTGCGACATCAGCCGTCTGGTCTGCAGCTGCTGAAGAGAGCAAGTGGCAATATGCGAAGGCCTACCAGCTGGCATGGGCAAGTGTGATCCCATTTGTGGTGTTGGCAATTGTGGCCGTAGCATTCCTGAGGGGTGTGAAAGATTTGATGACGGAGAAAGTTGAAGCTACTGTTGAGCATGTCGATGAGGGTCAAGGGAAGAAGTGGGAAAGCTCATCTGTGGCTGCTTAAAGTGGTGGTAATATTCCGAACGGCCATGCATGCAGGCCATTGTAGCTCACCACTCTGTCTTTGGACTGACCTACTGCGCAGCCTATTGGGTCCATCCGATGAAAGAAATGCGCTACTTGGGCAGGAAACAACAGGTACATAGATTACTTCAGTAATTAGATACTGTCGCTGTGGATGATAACACTGAAGATGGCCATTTCATAGAGAAGTCTAGTGCCGGATCCGGATCTTGGGTTGATGCTTGGCCCGACAAGTGTGATTTATGCTGCCCTCCATATATCCTCGACTTTTTCCGTCACCACCTTATCTCGAAATAGCCTTTCACGTGCAACAAAATGGTAGGAAATAGTCCGAGTAAAATGATGATCGAATAAGCAATGGATGAAGACCAGCTGAGACCCACGCTATGTATCATGGTGGGAAACCTGAAGGGCAGTGTCAGTAACGTATGGTCACAATGATAAAGGATAAATCTAAAATACCATAGTGGACCAATGAAAGCGATGATATGCCTGATCAAAGAGGTGAGAATACCCACGCTCACCGCGTCATCGACCGCGCAGTCTGCTGCATAAGTAGCGAGCGTTGTCAAGACGATATGGTTCCCACCAGCCGCGATAGCCGTTCCAACAACTGGCGTAACTATCCAGCTTCCCGTCACAGCATTATTCGTCGAGACCAGGAACAATGGGACTCCGGTGAGGAGCAGACAGTAGCCTGCGTAGCTGAGCCATAATCTGAACTCGGGCGGGGGCGCGTCCCCCTCTCCCCCCGACCTGCGCAGGCTCATGCCGATATCACTGACTAGGCCGCCCACTGGCTGGGCTATTATACACCCGATGATCATGCCGAGAAACTGCAGGCTGACTTGATCAGAGCTGAGGCGGAATTTGCGCTCGAGCTGTAGAGGGATCTCGACAACGCTAAAGATGCTGCCGAACAGAAACACAACAGACTGAGCGACCGCAGGCAGGACGGCGCGGGGACAGGCAGCCATTGCCAGAGGCTCTACAAAGTCGACTTTAGAAATCCTTCTTGAACCAACGCGCCCGAAATCCAGGAACCTTTCTCTAAAGCCCTCTGGTCTTTTTTCGAAACCTCCATCTGGCGTGTTGAAATTGCGAATGAATAGCGTCTCATCACCGAGGAAAAAGTGCAGGATAACTTGCACGCCATTGACGATTGCTAAAACCCAGAAGATCCATCTGAAGCCGGCTCTGGGGGTCACGAACCCGAAGATAAATGGTCCGAAGGGAACCCCCAGGGAGAACATGAGAGTACAAACGCCAATACCTCTTGCTCGCTCCGTTTTGAAGAACATGTCTGTTACGACAGCACTGCTGAGAGTATTGGCGGGAGAGAGGAACAAGGCGACAAATGCCCGAAAGAACATTGTCGCCCCGTAATTTGCACTCACCCCGCAAGCGACGTTTCCGATGACCGACATGATCAGCGAGACCAGAAATACCGGCCGTCGCCCATGGACAGTCGCAAGCGGTCCCCAAAGCAGAGGCGCGACCCCTAACATGATGACCTGGATCAAGGTGAGATAGGTGCAGTCGTGCTCCGTCGTACCGAATTCATCAGCCAATTGCGGGTACGCCGGAATCAGAGCGGTCATGCTCATGGTGGCTACCATGCAGTGGAACGCAAGCAGCGACAGCACCCTGACCTTCTTTCCCTGCGGCCAGTTGTATGGATCCGCATCACAAGGAGACGGCATCGGGTCGAGGTCAAAAGTGCCGTGCCGGCTGGTGAGGTATTCCTTTGCGAAAGGACTGAGATCTCCAGCAGTCTCTCCTTCGTCTGTCTCCCGGTCCAGGGCCAGTTCCACCACGATGTCCTTCACTGCCTCCATCAGGACCTCGGATCGGGGGCGCGCCCTTTGGGATGCATTTTGCTCGAGGCTCCGTAGGGCCAAATTTCGGTAAAAGCTCTGTGTGCCGACATAGGTCGGGGCTTGAGGCATGCTCCTTGACATGGTGACAGAACCTGCTCAGGCCTTGCTGTTGAGAGGTCCCATTGGAATTGCAGAATGGAATATCTGGGCTCTGACGGCCGGAGATGAGTGTGTTGAGATGCTCTGGGGATATTGGGGTGAAGCTGAATTGGCGATCATGGGGCAGAAAGACGACAAACAGAACTGTGAGGCTACTAGTCACATACAAAAAGTAACTGTATCGATCTTGACACATAATTAGATATGGATATCGGTAGACTCCGCCTATATGTAGGAACTGATCTCGGAGTTACTTGTGGTACACTGCTTCGGGCCAAGACTGGCACGTCGTGCGTGGTCAAGAAGACGGGCGCTATTCTGAAGAATGAGTAGGCACAGACTAGCAGAGTAGATTTAATGGAGTGGCAATTCTGGTAGGGGGAATAATAGTGCTGCGGCTCGGCTTGCCAGTCTTTGGGGGGGTGTAGACGTAGCCTAGTCATAGATACGAGCTATGAACAGGCCATGACACTACATGTACGATGGTTGCAGATGTGCGCATTGGAAAGTGAGGTCAAAGAACTATCGTCCGAGTAGACTCAACTCGTCCGAAATTCCAGGATCGGCAGAACTCTCATCAGATGAATATCGCACTGCCGCGGAAGCTCGGGCCTTCTACGAGGCGTAACTCCGAGCACAAGCAGCACTGGCAAATAAGATTTGAGAATTTTTTGAAGTATTGTTGGTGCTATGGTGAAGCTATGTTAGAGAACAATTACTTATTTTCTTCTCATTCCCTGTCCAGCGACAGTTCCCAAAGTGCTAGCTCACCTTACACTACAGAAATTACGTGCAGCGAACGTATAAATCAGGATTTGAGGTCTATGCTCGTATTGTTGAACGTGCCGGCAATCTTGGAGGTTCGAAGCATACGCCGATCCGCCCTGAGGAAGAATGGCCAAGAAAGACCAAGAGAACTCGGACAGTTTGCAAGTCGGACCAAGAAACGAAAGAAAGCCTTCTCACATGTGATAATCATCGCAATCAAGTCCCGCGGCTAATGACATGTATTCATTCTGGAGTTATCTTACGATTCCAGACGTTGCATTTAGAGGGCGTTGACCTTGGCAGCGTGCTCGTACACCAATGGCTGCGCCTCGTCCTCATCCAGGAAGATGGTGAATCCGTCGTCGTAATTCCGCCCATAGGAGTAGTTCGAGAAACCAAACTGCCAGTACATATCCGACAGTCCCTCCTCGATCCCGATTGCCTGCCACTCGCTCAGGGCCTCGATCCTCGTGACGTTGGAGGTTGTACCGCTTTCCAGCAATCTGAGTCAGCGAACAAAGCACCAAGGAAGAAATATCGCTCGGAAGGGGGCAGGACCAGGGTAAAGCGTGCCCAAAGCCCGTTTCACAATCTGCAGCCTGATAGGCCTTTGAGCCAAAGGCTACAGATAGTGGTTGTTTGTTCTCGAAGGGGTCAGGATTGTATACTGAAGCTGCTTACAGGTACTCGAGCTTCTTCTCAGGGGTCAACCAGCCGTACTCTTCGTGCACGACCGGCTTACCGGCGGCACGGCCTGAGGCCGCGTGGTCCCTGATCCACTGGCTCGTCCACTCGACCGTCTTGCTCCACCAGTCGGGGTAGGAGTGGAATACCCCGAAGTCGATGTTGGGCAGGGCCAGCTCGGCGTCGAAGTCGCCGCCGTCGTACCCGTTGTAGAACCCGTCGGCGTTGCTCGGGTCGTTGAAGCCGCCCTCGCCACCCCAGGTGACCAAGTGGTTGCTGTCGAGGCCCTTGACGTAGGTGCTCATCTCGTCGGTCCAGGCCGTGAGCAGGTCGGGCGTGCAGTCCGGGCCCCGGGGGAGGTTGCGGGTGCCGTCGGCTCCGCAGCGGGGCTCGTTGGCGAGCTCCCATGCGAAAATTGCCGGCGAGTCCTTGAAGCGAGTGACCATCGCTTCTGCGTAACGCTTGTATGCCTCCTTGATAGCGGGAAGTCGATAGAACTGGCATCTTTGTTAGCCATGCGGCCCAGCAAAACGCCTGAAGAAACGGAGGGGGAAAAGCGTTAGGTTCACATACGTCGTCATGGTAGACTCCTCCAAGGTTGACGGTACTGCAAGAGTCATATGTCAGCTACATGGTGCGGAAGCTAGACCCATAGTTTCCTGACTATCATTTTGGGGATGAGCAGGATGGGAGCTGAGGTACGTAGGTTTCTATACTCACTAGACATCCATGCCTCCATAGTCACTATGAACCAAATGATTGTTAGCCACTCTTCGATGTAATGCGGCTGGCAAGACCATGAACCGTTTACTTACGCCCAGTTATTCGTCAATGCGACAAGCAGCTTGATGCCAGTCTTCTCTGCCGCAGCAACCACCTTGTCGAAGTGTGTGACATCAATGACGGAGGTGCCATCAGGCGAAAACTTCTGGAAAGTCGTTGCCTCGTCTCCCGTGCCATACTGGGGCAGACCGCCGGAGACAGTGGTGGCATTCTTGTCGTTGAATCCCCAGGTGCGGAAGACCTTCAAACCGGCGTCCTTGGCAGCAGTCAAGCCGGCTTCGATGTCGGCCTGGGTCTACGTGCGTGGTCTTTTCGTCAGTTCTACCGCAATCTCATGGGCGCATTTGGCCTAGGAGAGACCACTTACACCACTGAAGGGGAAGTAGTAGGCATTACTCCCGGCGAAGACGAAGGGCTCGCCGTCGAGCTGGAACTGGCCACCCTCAACAGTCACGAAGGAGCTCGAGTTGGCCTGCCGTTTCGCAAACGGTACGGCGGCACACAGGGTAACGAAAGAAGCAATGGACCAAAGTGGAGCCATTTTGCATGTGTCGAGTTAAGGAGTGGCTGGCCGTGATTCGTGAGGCAGAGGATGGATCGTCTGAACATGATGCGTTTCTGAGAATGAAACATTGCTGTTCTTATATATCTTCCGTGTTGATTGTTTGCCATCTCGCGTGCTGTACCGAGGAAAGACGGAGCGCTTCAACCCGCGTTGGCGCTGGATCGCCGGTCTTAGCCCTCCTTGGCAGCCAGATGCACCCCGGCGCCGCGGAAGAACTGCCTCAATTAAGGGGGGCCACTCGCATGGCGGCCAATCTCGGAGATCGGAGCACAACCGCCCACACCCCCGTATTGAATCATGGACTGGGTTAGCGGCCCGGATGGCCAATAACCACCTGACGGCCAGTCTGTCGGCAGCGCAGCTAAATCTGCGACGACCAAATATGGACTCCTTGGTCCATCATGCCACCTGGGTAGTGGCCAAGTCCATGACGAAGTAGGCTGAGAAGCAAATGGCAAACTTGCTGGTAGTCTGTTAGTTATATATGCCACGGCTGGGCTCTCCACATGTTCCCCCAGGGCACTCCTTAGCCCCATGCACTAATAAATACGCACTCTGTGTTGGTTGTGCAGGCCTGAACGGAACCAGCCGACTACTGCCTAGTCGCAGAAGACTGCCTCCTCATTCTAGAGCTCCCAAGTGCAATTACGCTAGTCGACTCTTGCGTGTCTTGTCACACAGACAACGCCCGATTCTTGATTTCATGGTTGTGCATAATACAACACTCTTTTATTAGGAAATCAGTTATTCGCACCTGCAAAAACGGAGGGTGCACCGGTACGTCACTCACATAATGGCTATAGATAGGTACAGGTAGGTAGTAAAGGCACTAGGCATAGGTGTTAGATGTAGGAGTGGTTTGGGTCATGGCGAGTATGGGTATTGTGGGAATGGGTGTAGGTGTGGGATTGGGTTTGGGCGTGGTTAGGTGAGTTTCTACCCAGGGTGCCTTGGGTTTATTTGCTCGCGTATTGTACCGATGTACCCTCTGTTTTTGCAGGTGGGAATATCCGATTTCTTTATTAGTCGTTGCGTGATCATCAACGAGATGATGCATGTGTTTGCTTCAGGCTACGTGAGTCCAAGACTTTATTCCGAATGCCCATCACTTCGCAATCACTCGCAAGCAATTGGGGCCAGGCCTGAAGCTATCTCATAGCCAGGCTTACAGCAAAGGAGACATGCTCGGTCAGAACCCTGCTGCAAGCAATCAAGAGCATGAGACTGGATAGTGCAGCTTGGTCATGGCCGTTCTCCTGCCAGCCTGTGGCCTTGTGTATTGGAACTCGCACGTGCGAGTATCAATGCATTACATGACAATCGCTGATCAGTATTGGGACGCTTTGCTAGCTAGGCTGGCATGCAAATGAGGTAGCCACACCTGGACCCTCCCACCACATGTACGCATCGTTCCTTCCAAGGTTGAACAAGTGCGGCGTTCTAGTGTTATTTAACACAAGAGTCCGTGCCTTCCTTTCGCGCAGACAGGATCAATTGTCCAGTCCAAGTGGTAGCGACTTATCTTCCACAAGTGCAGCCCAAGTTGTGCATACCGTCATCTCGGACAAGCCACAGGGTGTCTCATGTGTATTGCACCTTGCTGACGCCCTTATCGACCGACGCGGTTGTCCCATCCCAGCACCTGGCTCCTCGGCCATGGATCATCATTCGCATTATACGTCTCGGCCGTCACCGTAACTCGGGTCTCCTTCAATATGTGCTTCAGACTATCGTCGTCCGTGGACCCGCGCTGCTTGTTCCTGCTGCTCCGTGGCGACCGCATCGTCTCCATCCTCACGGCATCCCCCTGCTCGCCTTGCTTCAGATGGTTGGACGCGGACAAGGGCAGGCTTGGGTCTTTACTGGCGTTGGTGCTTCCGCCGAATATGGACAGGCTGAGCAGGGGCTTGAGGGTGGGCATCGATCCAGCGCAGATGCCGATGCCTTCCTCGACTACGGACCATAACCCGATCTGACCTGTGCTGAACATAAATTCCGCCTGATCGTTATATAGGGTGAGGTATCGGAGGCGGATGATGGTTGCGCAGCTCGCACTGGTAAGATGGTCAGCTTTGTGGGCTTGTGGAGCTAACAACGACGGGGTCTAGGTGAGCAAGGGGTCCTTACAAAGCCGCGAGCCCCAGCATCAAAATGACCGAGATCTTGACCCGCCATCTCATTTGCAAAGGGATCAGAAGGATGGCGGGCAGCACCGCCAGGGTCAAGTCTGTCACGATGGACACGGCCGAGAAGAAGAAGCTGACGCTGCTGTTGAGGATAGGATTGCAGACGCCGGTTGTTTCGCCCCACAGCGCCGTGATGGGGTGGCAGATGTTGGCGATGACGAGAATGAACACGACAGACGCTACGACAGTTGCGCCAATAATCATCCAGATGGTCCACACGAACCGACGCCGGGCGTCAGCGATGCGGAGGAGGGTTATGCATATGCTGGATTTGATAGGCACCGTGCAGGACGAATAGAAGAACTCGGCAATAAAGAAGAGCTGTGTGGATCGTAAGCGAATGCAGGTGGCCGCGTGGCGGCAATGGACTGCCTGGGGATCTTCACCTTAGTCCCGTACATGATGGTCGGCGGGTTGAGATCCTTCGACAGCTGACCGGCGCCGTAGAAGCAGCAGACGATGACTAGGGCGCACGTCACAGAGTATAGGAGCTGAGGCTGAATGTCAATCATCTGTCCTCCATGGGACATGCCTGTACCATGGGAACGGGTAAGTGGGAACGTACCAGACCAGCGAACATTAGATAGTCGTCGGCGCCCATCGCCTCTGGCTTCAGCCATTTACGCACCGCGAGCCGTGCGCAGAGCGTTACCCAACTCAGCGTTAGCATGGCAATGGTGACATGCAGGAGCTGGACGCCATCGCCGGCAGGATCGACCATGACGGCGGCTGCGCGATCCGAGTCTGACGTGGCGTGGGGTTCACCCAGGTTCTGGGGAGGACCAGGTGTCGAAGAAAATGTTGTACTGTCGATAGGACAATGGAGAAAGTTGGGACTCTGTTGGCAAGCACACGTGTACAGCTTGTTTTGTCCTGTCAGGAAGAGTATGTATGGGCTTGAGCTTCCTCCAGCTCGTTGCTCGCGCCCAATATCGGCTCGATGCTCAGCGCAGACCAGGTTTCATCCACAAGAATCCGGATATGGATTGATCCCCATTGGCACAATATGTGTCGTCCCAAGTGCCGAGCACCTGAGCAGTCAGGGCAGGGGCTTATGTGAGTAAAGTTTCATTGCCACTCATATTCGGCCTAGGACCTATCATTTCTCCTATGCAGGATCGAGGTAAAATCTCCATCACAAGCGAGAGGCTCTGCGGACAGAGTCCATATCGTGTCTCCAGTTTGTGCGGGCTCTTGCCCTGGCGTCGAGTTTGAGGTCAGTGTTTACCGGGCCTCCGGCGTGGCGTCTGTCAAGGATTGCTGTGGGGTTGTTTGACGGGGGTCCGGCGGGATTCTCGAATGGCGTTGCGTTGTCTGAGTCGTACATAAGTAACACAATCCACACCTGCAAGCCACCCGCTGCACGCTGCGTACCTTGATCTCCTACGGTCCACGTCGGCTGCGACCGCACCACGCGCTACTGAAGGGTGACACCGGCTGATAGACCCCAGCCCCTTTTCATGTGAGCTTGACAGCCCCCCTTTCCGGACATGTTTGTCGAGATAGCGACCCTTATCGACGCCGCGGACGAGGCCATCGAACTCTAAATGGGACGAGACCGTCGCCGTCGAGCAGTGAAAATGGCTGCTGCTCGTGAAGCTTTGACCGTAAAACCAAGCCCTCGCGACTGTTTTCGTGCTCCCTGGCTATTTTAATAAGAGAAAAGCATTCCACCTGGCCACCCGTGGACCGACTTGGCTTGTAGGCGAAAACCTTACGTCTCCATTACCAGGGCAACGTCGTATCGATACCATGGCCGAGTTTCAAATCAACCACGAGGACCTGACCGGCCTCAAGGGCAAGGTGGTCATCATCACAGGTATGGCCGACCGTTTTATACCACTCATATGTGGCATTATTGGAAGAAGGATAGTCATAGCAGCTCATACTGACCGATGCATTGAAAACTCGTAGGCGGCTCGTCAGGCATCGGCCAAGGAACCGTCCAGCTGCTGTCCTCTCTGGGAGCATCTGTCGTCAATGGCGATATTGCACCCCCTGCCGAGTCTGCGGACAAGAACGTGACCTTTATCAAGACCGATGTGTCCAAGTGGGCAGACCTGATCGCGCTTTTCAAGAAGACCAAGGAGATCCACGGCCGGATCGACCATGTCTTCGCCAACGCAGGCCTCGGACCCCGTGCGGACTACTTCTCCACCGAAGTGGATGAGAACGGCGACCTGAAGGAGCCAACGTACGACCTCCTGGACGTCAGCCTGAAGGGGGTCATGAACACGACGACGCTGGCCATCTACCACTTCCGCCAGCAGCCCGAGGGCGGCAGCGTCGTGATCAATGGCTCCGTGATGGGCATCCAGCGCTGCCGTGCAGCCGACTATGGTGAGTCGCCATCATCGAGAGGCAGCCCCCCATCATCCGGGGGCGATCGCAACCTGATTACTGACAATCACCACCAAACACAGCCACGGCCAAGGCCGCCGTGCACGGTTTCGCAAGGGCCCTCCACCCGTGCATCGCGGCGTACAAGCTCCCGATCCGCATCAACGCCGTGGCGCCGACCTGGACCAACAGCAGCGTGCTGCCCGGCCTCGAGGACATCATGGCCAAGATCGGCGTCGAGGTGCAGCCCGCCTCGGCCGTCGCGCGCGCCGCCGCCCTGCTCATGGCCGACGGCGCCCGGCACGGCCAGTCGATCCACGTCCAGTGCGGCAAGTTCAAGGAGATTGACGAGGCGGTGATCCTGCCCGTGGCAGAGGCCATCAGGGGGCCCGACTACCCGAGCGAGGACTGGGTCCTGGAGAAGGCCATGGAGATCCTGGCCGGGGCTGCTGCGAAGCAACAGGCTTGAGAGGCGGCCCTGCTCTGATGGAAGGAGCAGAAGCAGCAGCGGCAGACGAGTGGGTGCCTGTGTGCGTATGGAAGCCGCGCACCAATGTCACATCGGTTGCAATGGCATGGTTTTAGGCGGCCACCTGGGCACAGATGGAGCTCACCCCACAAGCGATGATTTGAGGGCACTCAGGCTGTCAAGGCACCCAAGACGGATGCAAGGCAGGCCTGGATCATAATTCCAATTGACCACGAAGATCAATGATTGTCATCGTAAACCACATTGATGATTTTCAAGGTTTTTGGTTTTGAGATGGCAGCTTTGGCATGACGGAACTACGTGTGAAATGTGTGACAGCAGACCAGCATCACGTCTAACGCCAGCTATCCCGTTATGGAATTCTGCTAAATTTCCTCTTTAGGCCGCCCTGGCAGCTGTTTTCGCAGTGGTAACCCTGTTTTTGCAGACACGAGCAGGAGATGTGGGCCGGGAGATTTGCAAGACCCATACGGTTCCAATGCGGGATATCCAGGGTCCAATGGAATTCTGGGGACTTGCAGGTGTCAGGCACTTCCGCTGTCCGCCGTGGGCTAAAGTTCTCCTTCGGAACAAGGGAACAGCTGACATGAAACTCTCGAATGACCGGCCCAAAGGAAAGTGCACCTGCCACCCCGATCGTCCCCGGTGCCACGAAAACATATCCGTCTGCCGGTTGTTCGTACCGATCAAAGGGCATGAACGAGCCCGAGCAGTGTCCTGTAGGGTACCCTCCTCTGGGGCTCCTTCCCCTGGGGTACCTTCCTCTGGATATTCCTCCTCTAAACGTCCTCCCAAGTTCTCGTAGCTGACTGGACGTCTCGGTGTGTGTGGCCTTGATCCGCTGATAGACACTTTTGAAACTGGCACCCCACCTCACGTCCTAGCCCAGAAGAGGCCGCTCAGCACAGAGCTCCTTGGACGATGCCCCAAGCCCTCAGGCTCGGTATCGAAAGATGTCAGGCCAGACTCAGCCAGGGCTCGTTCCTCGGCGGGTGCATCCCTCCGGCGTTGCACAGTTGCTTCATCGACTTCGCCGGCAAGGGTTTGTGCCTGTGCCTGTTTAAGGCCATGAGCTGGCGTCGACGTCTCTTTGAACCTCTCGCTCACGTCTTTGGCAATGAAATAGATGACTGTGAGGATAATGGCAGTGCTGAGCAGGTGGGAGGTCATGGACGTCCCGGAACTCTCGCCATTGGCCTGCACGCCGCGCAATGCCCTCTTGGTCTCGGCGAGCTCGTCCCTCAGGGCCTGTAGCTGGGCTGTCAGGACTGTCACGGGATCAGGGGCGGCTCTGAAATTCGGAATAGCTGATGCGAGCCGGGAGTGGGCTTCGGCCTCAGCCCGAGCAGCTGCCCTGGCGGCGGCGCTCCGGGTCGAGCCGGGGGCCCCGGGAAACGTGTCGACCTCACTGGAGCGGATAAGGTGTATATTTGCCGAATACTCGGTCCGTGGGATGCCGCGTTCCTTGGAAAGATATTGGGCCTCTCGTGAGGCGCCCAGGCCACCAAGGTTGAAGAGAGGCCCGCCTCCAGCACGCGAGCTGCTTGTGCTGAACCGCAGCCGCCCGCAGCTGTTGCTTGCACGTACTAGACCACTGGCGCGGGTCGACATGTTTGACGAAGTGGCGAACATGTTCAACAAGACGCAAAGGGGTGTATATGTGCACTTCAGGTATTGTAGCTGATGAAGATCCTCAGTCGAGGAGTGGCTGTTGTGTACGGTTCAACTGCTCGTGACGTCGACGACCCCTACACGTTGGCGGCGGAAAAGGAACGCGGGGTTTGATTGTCGGGACCCCTATCCCGAATGAGAACAGACACATTCACCCTAACCCATTTGTTCAAATGGCATCAGCCCTGCCTAGCCATGAGTGTGGAACTCGAAAGGGTCGGGCCTTGGTGTGCGGGGAAGACAGGCCAAGTCGGTTTCACGGTTCCGCACGCTGGCCAAAGTCAACTTTTATGGAATATGGACAGTCCATACTTGACACAGCATATAGATGATGGAGGACACCAGAGCACCAGAGCATGTAGCAGAGACACCCAAGACTTATTCAAGCTCGATACGAGTAATTGTGGCCTGGTTTCTTCGTTGTCATTCCTGTGATGCAACCTGCTTAAAGATCACCCCCGGTTCCCCCCTGTGCCCCTTTGACTTCACTGTCCGCATGCCGTGTTACCAAGACTTGGATCTCGTGACACCACCCAACCCTTTCTACCATCAGAACCACCACACAGGCCATCAGCACCAGTTGATCTCTACCCACAGTCTATCCTGCCTCACGTCTCCTTTCTCCTTACCCAGCCTCCAGCATACTGACGGTCCTGTTGCGTCGTATGTTCTTGCTAAAGGCGAGCAACGAAGCACTGTCGCGCCGTTGAAGAGGGTTCGGGTATTAACTGGGCCCTCCGCGGAGATACACTTGTTTGGAGTCGCTCTCGGCTCCTTGATGTCTGTTTAAAGGTCTGGGCTAACGCCGTCAGATGACAAGGGACATGGTTTCCATTCAGTTTCTCTTTGCTAATATGATGCCTGTTTGTACGCTGTTTTGGCTGCTCATCACGTAAAGGAAACGGCTCCCTATGTCACGACATAATTCTGATTCTTGCCATTTCAAGATGCACGGCCACTGCAACCGGCTGACTGGCCTGACTGGCCACGCCAGGAACATCAGGCGACACTGTAGGATGGCGACTCGAGCATGTCCCGCGTCTAACATGGCGCGAGTGGCCGTGGGTAACAGTACAAGACCACATGGCAACGTCGTTCTCTCAGACGTTGACGCATAGTCCTCTACCGTTCGCAGTAGGAGCCCCCTAAACTGTTACATTGGTTTCGCAAGCCACGTTGCTTCCAATTCGACCGTCTTGATATCGTGTGAGACAGCACGGTATAGCACACGCACGCATACAGACGAACACCTATCCCCCCCTCGGGACTCTTCCGACGAGACAAGGGCGGCGCGGTAGTAGGCGTCACCGGCACGCATATGCTTTCTCCGACTTACTGGCAGGTCAACTTTGACCAGTACCTCAACCCTTTTCTGATACCACCGCCAACGAGGTTACTGCCCAGCAGTGTCCAGCGCCTCCTCGAGCGCCATAAGCGCTCACGACCGAAGCTGGGAAATGTTGCCCTCGGCTTTTGGGCCTTCATCGGGACACTGGCTTCCCTGTCCCTGATATCCATCATCGACAGACATGTGCCGGCCTTCGAATCAGCCGGATCACCGCTCATCATAGGCAGCTTCGTGAGTCCCCCCTTCGGAGCCCGTCAACATTGACAGAATATTTCTTCTTGCCACAGTAACTGACCACCACGAGTCAGGGTGCGGCGGCCGTCCTCGAGTTCTACGCCATCGACTCGCCACTCGCCCAGCCACGCAATGCCTTCATCGGACAGATCATCGGCAGCGCCATCAGCGTGGCAATGAACACGGCCTTTTCCCAGCTCTCGCCGGAACGCTACCAGGAGCTTCGCTGGCTCGCTGGCGCCCTGTCCTGCGCGACCGCGATACTAGTGATGTCCCTCACCGGGACCATGCACCCACCAGCCGGCGCGACGGCACTCCTTGGGGTGACGTCCAATGACGTCTCCCGCATCGGCTGGCTGCTGATCCCTATGGTCGTGTTGAGCGCCGCTGTGATGTTCACTGTAGCATTCATAGTCAACAATATCCAGCGGCGATTCCCGACGTACTGGTGGACTCCGGAGGAAGTAGGCTCATTCTGGGCTCGGAGGCGTGAGGCTCGTGCCGGGAAGGCCGCAGACCCCGAAGCGCTGAAGAATACTAGGAGTGCAAGCGGTGGCTCTACAGACCTCGAGCCTTCCAATACTTCTCACGATGAAGATTGCAGGCTGGTGGTGACGAAACACGGGCTCAAGGTGCCGCCAAATCTAGACCTGCTCCCGGAGGAAAAGTTGTGGTTGGAGAGCTTGTGCGATAGACTGTGAATTCCGACGGGTAGATGCCGTGATGTCAACGGCACAGCAGCATAGAGAAGATGTGGATACTTGCCTCTTATATTGTACATACATATCTAGTACATACACACCGCATTATTACATACATGTCCATGTCTAGTGTAAGGAGTGACCGAACCAGTGCACGGCAGTAGCTTGTCAGCGGGAAAAGAGCCCTAAATTCCCGACAGTCCATTCGGATGGAGCGGAGCCAGTATCGGAGCCGACGACCGCCAAGCACTGGAGGACTAATGTATGCTGTGGCACACCAGTACCACCTCGGCCAGGGCAGCTCCCAGCTCTACCATGTCTGGAGTGGCGTGCTGGGGGTTCTGATTCAGGGTATGCCGGGCTGAGGACAAGACCTTACTCTGTCCGGATATTACGCGCCCCCCCCTCTCTGCAACTCCCGTCTGTCCGTCAGCCCCGTCTTCGCCGACCTCAACAGCCACAGCTGCCACAGCAAGGGGGGGAAGATCTTTTTGCATGTCCATCGAAGGCAAAAGAACAGCATCAACATCAACACAACACGTGCCTCGGATATTTAGACATCAACAACAGCGACATCGACAACACCCACCACGATCCACAACCCACGTTCTCCACGAACCCAATCTCAGTCGTCTCGAATCTTTCAACGGGCGACCCTGGTCTGGCCCGGCCGAGCTTTTCTACATCGGGCATCCAAAGTCGAGCGGCAGCGAGCGAGCTGGGTCCACACTCCGCATTTCTGGCCTCCTGGCGCGCCAATCTGCGAGTCAACCCAGAGAAGCCACGAGCTGGTTCCCAGACCTGCTGCTGGCACCGAGCGGGTTAGCAAGCGACTCGTTCTCGTTCTCGGCGCCCTCCCCCCTCTGACAGCTAGAGCCTCGACCTCCGTCGAGCTTGGGGTGCCTGTCCCGGGCAAATCGGCGAATCCCCGAGGCCAAATGGGTCGTCCGCCGACCAGCGGGTACTGCCACACCTGCCGGAAGCGACGAATAAAGTGCGGTGCGTATGCGTCTGCCCACGGGGGAGGGAGGAAGGAAGGGAAGGGGATGGCCGGGGGAGGGAATATTGATGGAACACCTTAATCTGACGTCCTCTCTGGGGGTGTGGGGGATGCACCGTCATCATCCTGTCGGCCATCCCATCCCACGCCCCTGAGGAGGGCAGTCAGTCTACATCGTCTGCCGGCCTCCATCTGTCGCTCTACTTGTTGCTGACTCGTCACATTGTGTTCCTGACAACAGACCGGACGCGCCCCTCATGTCTCCGGTGCCTCAAGTCCGGCTATGCCTGCAAGGGATACGACCTCGGCCTGCGCATGCAATCCCTCGTCGTCGTCACCGAACCCGAGGGCTCCCAACGGCTAGCCCGCATCGTAGCACCGCCAACAGCCCCTGCATCATCAACCTTGACGACAGCAGGGCCCGCCCCTCCGCCATTCCAACAGCTCAGGCGCGGCCTAACCCGGGCGCAGGACCGTCGCGGAGACGGCGCCCAAGATGATGATGACGGCGGCAGCGAGGTCGGCTACAGGATCCTCCTGGGCGGCGCGGCGCAGGAGCATCGGCAGCGGCAGCAGCAGGCTCGGCACCGGCTCGACCCGCCGCCCGAAATGAACCTTACGGCGTTTCAGGAGCACATGGCATTCAGCTACTTCTTCGCCACCTACGGTTGGGCCTACTTCTGGAAGCCGTTCCTGCACCTCGCCAGGGAGACGGACCTTGCCCCGACTGCAAGCCGCATGTGCAGTCTGGCCCTGGCCTACGGGCACATGGGCACCGGCCACGCAGACAAGACCCTTAAGTCTACGGGTCTCGAGCTGTATGGCAGGAGCCTGAGGGAGGTCCAGTCTCTGCTGACGCGAGGCCCGGGGGCCAAGACAGAGCTGGCCCAACTGTGTGTGCCCATAGTGATACTGGGCATGTACTCTGTACGTTGGTCCACAACCCCGTCAAGTTCCGTCCCGAACTTACACTCTACCCCACCGGCTCTTATTCCACAATGTCCCCTGTTACCCCCCCTCTTGACTTCCTTGTGCGAATCCCGTGGGGAGGCTGACTCGAGTAATAATCTTAGTTTGCCATCGATCGCGACCTGCGGTTGATCCACAACATCGGCGTAGCCCAGATACTGAAGCATTGCGGACCAGAGGCTTTCCAGGAGGATCCTCTGCTGACTGCGTACAGGTCGTGCAGGGCCCTACTGGTACGTTGCGTCGTCCACCGTCAACCTGCCCTTTTCCGCACCTATCTGACTCCGTGACGTAGATTTGTCAGTCCTTTGCGATACGCCGGAGGACTTTCCTGGAGGACAAGAAATGGAAGACCGTACCGTGGGAGAAGTTGCCCAAGACGGCGCTGGACAGCCTCATCGACATCATGGCTGACATGCCGGGACTGGTGAACGACATGGCCGCTTCTGAGCAGCCCATTTGTCCCGCAACAAAGGCGTCCTTCCACGAGAGGGTCGGTGAGTTACGGGAGGAGCTGGGGAACTGGCGGTGGGAATGGAACAGCAGGTACCCCAGCGTGGCCCGCGAGGTGCCGTCCAACCTCAAACTTGATAGCATCGAGACGCCCGTCTTCAGGGAGCAACTCACCACCATGATCGAGTTCGACACCACCCAGCAGGCCCTCGAGATGCTGACCTACAACGCCGCCCTCCTCTATCTCCTCCAGCTCGAGGACCTCCTCGAGATGGGCGAGCCGCACAACCCGCCGCGCCTGTCGGCCGACGACATGGACTACATCCGGCACGCCGCCGCGCGGCACCCGTCGACGCCGCTTCTGCTGCCCGACGAGGCCAGGTTCATCTGCCAGCCGGCGCTCGAGGCGTTCCGGCTGATCCCGTCGCTG
Source organism: Diaporthe velutina (assembly GCA_038088505.1). NCBI lineage: Eukaryota > Fungi > Ascomycota > Sordariomycetes > Diaporthales > Diaporthaceae > Diaporthe > Diaporthe velutina. The sequence goes on from JBBWSJ010000155.1 coordinate 27,177, forward strand.
TACAAGAACCTGGTCACGACCAAGGACCGCATCATGGTCATCCTCGCCCCGCTGGGCATCGTCTACACCTCGACCCGCAACACGCCCGAGCTCAACAGCTGCATGCAGTCCATCCTCGAGGACATCCCCTTCTTCGGCAGCGGGCCCCCGAGGGAGCTGGACCTGTACGAGCTGGCCCTCGGCGAGGCGTGGAAGTCCAAGGCGCCGGAGCCCATCCCGGCCGGCACGAGCCCGACCGTGTCGGAGAGCACGGTCGAGCTGGCTATTTCCCCATAATAATCTTGATAAAGTGGGAAGGTGGGAGATGGGGAGATTGACAAGAGAACGATTAATAATATTACGGCCGAATGGGAGTTTTCTAGCAGTGGTATATCGGGCTCAGGGGTCAGGCGTCATTATGACAAAAGCTCATTTCTCTTTTTTTTTTCTTGTTTTTCATATCAAATAGCCTCCGTACCTCGCTGGCAGATTGGCATCACCCAGCAGTAAATTGACAGTTGGAGTTTCATGTCCCCCAGAATTTCACCGGCAGCCTTTCATGGTCAGATTGACAGTTGGAAGAGGCACATTCACTAATCTGTGCGAGTGTGGGCCCGTTCTCGACGGAACACAAAGCTTGTCAGCAGGCAAGGCCAACTTGTGCAGGGATCATGACACGTATGCAGTCAATGTCGACTCCATTCTGATGCGAGGAGTGATGGGGTCCGGGAGAGTGTTGTCCTGCCCGACTCAAGTAATGGCTTGGATCGCATGGAAGGTGGAAATGCCAACTGCGGGTAGGTAATGCTCGAGCACAGTCGAGCTCAGTTGGCTTTCAATGCGCGTTACTAGTACAGCACCTGGGCCGTTGTCACACTATCGGGAACCAATTCACTGCGGGTCACAATCTCTTTGGGTTCAAATGTTGCTACCTAGGTACTATGAGATTGACACACCCTTATACACCATTGTGGTCCAATGATGCTGAATTACAGCTACTACTTAGACCGACTCATCGGTGAAGTCGATGCAGTTAGGATAGCGTTGGGCTGAACCAAATTAGTACGGATGTTTCTCACGCATCCTTGCCCACATAGAGGTACTCACATCGAATCACACTATCAATCAACTGGGGGTCTGTCAGGGTGTCATTGACCCAGCAGAAGTCATCCGTGAGCAAGTATATCCTGTTGGGAGTCGGGCAGCGTCAGTGTCCTGAGCCCATTACTTCCCTTTCAGGGGCTTGCTTGGCAAAAGGGAAAAAGGACTCACTGGTCAGTCTCGGGCGCAGCCCCATAGGTAGCACACTGGACGATGATGTAGTTCCCAAACGTCAACTCCTGCTGCACCTCCGAGGTGCTGCTGGCCTCGGAGGTGCAGTTGGCCGAGTCGCCGCCTATCTGGGTGAGGTAGAGCCACCGCTTCTCGTTGTCGCGGGTCTGCACGGTGCCGGCGGGGGCCGGGAAAGAGGCCACCTCGGGAGTCGGCTCCGGGTCCGGGTCGCGCATCTTGGTCTCCATGAAGGGGATCGGCCCGCAGTTGTCGAGCCCGTTGTCCACGTACTCGATCTGGGCTTCGGGCACGTAACAGTTGGACAGGGTCTTGAACCACCTCCTACGGGGAGTCGTCAGCACTTGAATGTTCCTGCGGTAGTCTTGATCGCATGTCGTTACTTACGTGTTGCCGAGAATGTCATCACCTTCGTCGGTGTAGCAGGTGAGAGTGAGGTCTACCTCTGTCTTGTACATCTTGATGCGGTCTTGCCTTTCGACAGTGTGCGGGATGATGTTGCATTCTGTGTAGTAAACCGTTGCACTCGGTCCGGTGGTGTATACTGAAGGTATATCACCGCAGTATGGGAAGCCTGGCGTGTTGGTATCTGCTCACAATAATACACATTTTATTAGCCTTTGATCTCAACACATGGTTATGATGGTCATTTTCACGTAGGCAACTTACAGTCTCCAGCGTACTCGATGATGTCCCACTGAGTAACATAACAGCCATCCGTTGTCCTCAGCCAGATGCTTCGAGGAAATTAGCAAAGCCTTTTACAGATAAGACGTTCAACTCACTTGGAATCGACAATGTTGTCTCCATAGGTCCAACAGGTCAGAGTCATTTCTGTGGCATAGTCGAACGCGAGTTGGTTTGGGCAAAGCGAGTAAGGACATGTCTTGCACTCGGTCTGGATACCACTCTCCACCCTGGAGGGGATGGTGGTGGTATTGTCCTGCCTGGTCTCCAGTATGGCTCCGGCCACGAAGGGCACCACCGCCAGGAGGTTTGAGAGGCAAGTTGCTCGGATCATGGTGAATTTCAGCAATTGCAAATGAACGGTTCTTGTCTCAGCGAGCCTTGAGTGAACGAGAGTCTAGACTTGGTCTGCACGAGAAGAAAAGGCCGCAAGTGATCGTCGCGGTCAGCGATACTTATAGAAAATGGGCCTTGAGTTGTGATCAGTGTTCAAGCTGACCTCTTGGTGAGTGGCCTGGAAGCGAAGGAATACCAGGCACCACTCAAAGTGCTGCGGACGGCGGGAAAATCGTCAAAGGTGCATGGCGGTCATGCTATCGCTGCATTTGGAGTAATCTCAATAATGAGGCTAACGCTGGACATGGCTGGCCCGGCTTACTGTACGAGAAACGGGTTGACAAAACCTGTTCCCCTTGGATATTAAGGGTAAGCAGTAGAGGCGCGCACTAGGTCAGGTACGGGGTTTGCCAAGGTAGCACTGCAGCCAATACGAGGCCACCCGTTCGCAAGAGAAGAGAGTCAGCCGTCGGATTTGGCGTGCGCCAGGATGAGCCCGAGACCCGAGGTTACAGTATCATCCCGGGAGCAGAGAGCTGTGAGCTTGCGTCCTTTTGAGTGAGCCAGCAGTCTTTTGCGTGCGCAGCATGCACGTGGATTGAACGCACATGGGAGGCACCGTGGCTTGCCAGAGGATTGAAGCTTAACTTGTCTGCTTCACAGACCGCCCTATTAGGTAAAATGGCGTTCAGCTCATCTTGGCATTGCTGATCGACGTAGGATGGGATGATCACGGGCTAGACGAGGGATGAACCTTGAACATGGTTGTTCGGATCAGGGCGCCGACAAACACGCGAGAGGTCTCACAGAAATCTTAAAGTGTGTTGCAGTCGAATATACTGTACTAAATGGGAAACTGTATTTACTAAGCAATAAGCAATAATTTATGGCCTTATGTTTGCCACGTAGACTTGTAGACCATGTCTCTCTTCGTAGAGCTGCCAGCATCCGTCACATTGCCGACTACTGTGCCCTGGTCATCCTCATACTCGGCCCAAGCACTCTTCAGGGCCCAAACCGCGACGCTCACTTCCACTCCAGTCGGTAGATTGGCCGTTCCCAGTTCCAAGGCGGTCAGAGGTTCTTCGGGGTAGAACAGCACGGTTGCGGCGTGAACACCACCGTCGAGGAAGACCTCCAGTATAGATCTGTCAATGACAGCCTGCAGACGCCAGGTGCCGGAGGAGGTGTTCCATACATCGGCAACGGAGAACTTGTCGGTAAAGAAGATGTTATCAAACCCTGAGATCCCACCTCGGTCCACGAAGAAGGCCTGGTCCCCGCCAAAGTAGTACCCTGACCGCAAGGTCTCGCCGGAAGACGGCGAGGTGAAGGTCATGTTCAGAGTGGAGGAGCCAGTGATGGTGCTCGAGTTGAGCCCGGTCACGTTTGCCTCAATGTACAAGGCATTGGACGCGACTGGCGCGAAGTCGACCTGGACGGAGCCGTTGCCCTCAAATGTGGTCGTGTTCAAGGGCGTGTCGAGGACAGGGCTTGGGTCGACCAGCTCGTTAGCGACGACCCAGCCGATCCTAGGCGCCTTGGTCAGGTAGTTGGCCCTGGGCAAGGTCATGGCACTCCGCCAGCCCTCGAGGTTTCCAGTCGGAACCTGCTGCGTGTACTGCCAGTTTGACGCCCAACCAATGTTGATGGCGTTGCTGCCATCTGGCAGGCCGTAGAAGTATTGCGCCGCGTAGTTATCCTTGGCGAAGTCGGTGAGGCGCGTGGCATCATCGAGTGTTTCAAATTGTGTTCCGTTGAATGAGCCCGGGAAGTACTGCGTGACGGAGCCGCCTAGCGGTGCGCCGGGCTGCAATGAGATGGTCATGACATACGCGTCGTCCACTACCTCACCGCCGATGCTGGCACGGACAGGGATCTTGACCATGTTGGGGCACTCATATTGGGCGCCGAGAAGGCCGTGGTGGGAGAAGTTGGAGGCGTGCTCCCATGTCTTCAGGTCAGGGCTGGTGAAGATCCCGATGACGAACTCTTGCGAGTAAGCGATTACCGCAACCCAGTGGTCTTCGTACCAGATAACCTTGGGGTCACGGAACTGGGTGCTTGTGCTGTTTATGACGGGGTTGCCATCGTAATACTCAAAGGTGTAGCCGCCGTCATGCGAGTAGGCAATGGCCTGGACCTGTGGGCCAGCTGATCCGTCTTCGTAGTACCGTGCCAGAGTGAGGATGGCCACTACGCCGTTGTCCTGGTCAGGGAAAAAGCCGGACGTGTTGTTGACATCCACCACCGCACTGCCAGAAAAGACATAGACCCGCTCCTCGGGTGGAAAGAGGGCGATCTGCTGGTTCTCCCAGTGGTAGAGGTCCTTGCTTGTGGCATGGCCCCAGTGCTGGTTACCCGCGACGACACCCGTCGGATTGTACTGGTAATAGAGATGGTACGTCCCATTTGCATCGACAAACATGCCATTGGGGTCGTTCAGGAAGTGCTCCGGGGGCGAAAAGTGAACCTGAGGCCTGAGGGGGCCGGTGTAGTTGCCAGGAACAGGAGTACCAGTTGGCACAGCAGGGTTGACGTAGGTGGGCACACCCTGCGCGGAAGCACAGGTGGCTGCCAGGGCCGTTGAAGCTATTCCCACGGTGAACTTCATAGTGATGGATGAGCTTTGCTGGCGAGGGGGTGCGGCTGGTGGCTGGAACTCCTAGAGAGCATCGCAAGCAAGCCATCCTAAGCCGTGAGGGCAGGCCCTTTAATAACAGTGCAGCGATGCCGACAATCTGGGTCGCATCTCACGCCACATGCATATGACGGTCAAATCAGCATCAGGCGAAGCCATTGGAAGCCTGCGCAAGCTAGCCAAGGGACTGGCCATTGACGTAGCATGAACAGGTTCCTCGGCACGAGAGTAGCATCCAGACCCGGTGCCCCGGTTTTGGGGTTGTAAATGGCGGGATTGGGCGTGGGCATGCAGGAAAAAACCAGACGAACACCTCACTTGCATCTTGGATCCTCGCTAGACCGGGTCTTAGGACAGAATCCTGCAGCTCTCCAAGACAGCCTCCGCCGATGATGACATGTCGAGAGTGGTATCGGTCCGACGACGCGTCCCCGCACCATGGCTTGACCTGCAGTGCCGGGCGGGACTGGGCGAGAACATGATTCCACGACGCCTTCAGAAATGTTTGATGCCGTGACGCTGGACTTTGAGCAGACTGCGGGCCAGATCACGTCAAAACAGTATCACTGGCAGGGTTGAGAGCACAAAGCTCTCAGCCCAGATTTTTGCAGTCTGGTCACTATTGGGGTCATGGAGAATCCGGAGGAGTGGCACCGTCCCCAGGCCGTCGGGTGATGGCCGAGCAGTCGGCTCATCCGGGGGCCATGGAGTTTCTCTGGAGTTTCTTCGGAGGCGGGCAAGGTGAGCAAAAAGCACTTAACCGCGCATGCAGAATCAGCGAGCACTCGAGCGACGCCGCAACATGAAGCGACTGATGATGCCTCTGCTCTTGACTGACCCAACACGAGGACTTGTCTGATACCTGGCGTTGCTCGATGGGCTGGGGACATACGCCCAATATACAACGGAAACGCTTCGGGAGAGAGTTTAGGGATGCCTTGGAATCGTCACTACTACCAAGCATGTCTGACGTCTGCCGTGGGGCTCGAGATTAAGTTAAGCTCCATCCCCACGGCACGGATGCGGGGCCGTTGTGCCAGGTTCTCCCATGCACGCTTGTTCACACCGGTGCTCAAGTGCTGGGCTCGGAAATACAGTAACCGCATAGAGAACTGACTATAATCACCTAGAAGTACGACCTCAGTGTTGCTGAGTGGTTAAGATTTTGGGGGGTGATTTGGTGCTTCTGAATGTGCTATTGTTGGGCACAAGTGCCAATGGAGATCTTGGTCAAAATGGGAAGATCGCGGTTCGGCTTTGTGGCCATCAACTTTGGAAGTGACCTCAGAGGCAAAGTAGATGACTCAAGACATCTACCGAATAAACTCCCTCCCCATTTATTTCGCCCAACTGTGTAGAAATCGTCAGAGCCATCCACGGGAGGTCTCCGAAGCGCTATTGAAGAGCCATTTCAATCTAGATCATTCACCTGATTCCACCGGCCTGTCCGAAGACACATGGACGAAGTTGATATCAAGCAAGCCAACGTGCAGAGTTCGCCATGTTGGAGACATCACATACTAGGCTACGCTGTTCTCGTGGCGATGACTTCATCAAAACTGCCCAAAATGGCACAGCTGTTACATGTTGTCGTGGGTTCGGCACTTCTGAGAACCAAAGCGGCGTGATCAGACCGTAGATGTGCGCATTTTGGCAAAAACTCATTTCTAATTCGAAGAGATTTGCGTGCGACTAGATGAACTGAAGCATGGCTGAAGGTGAAGTACAACGCGGCAAACAAGAGGCGACGTCAGCGCCTTGTATTGACTCGGATGGGGCGATAAACGATATTTCAGTCTCCACGCCCAGGAACCCACAGCCAAGAGTGCTCTGCGGGCTCAGTGGGGAGCGGAAGGAGAATCCGAGAAAATCATGCTACTTGGCATTGTAATTCTCCGAATGCCTCGTCGCTGTCGAGGGGCCTGGCGAGACCCTTAGGCCCGCCGTATGTCACTGATTCGTACAGGGCAGTACAGTTCAATATCTCCAGTATCACGGCTTTGAACCTACAGACCTACCGTTTTTGATTAGTCAATCATGCGAGGAAGCGTTGGTTGATTGATTCAGGAAACATCGCTTCCTGAAGCGACTGTACAGCACGGCGGACCCGCCGGTTTTGTCCCCTTTCAAAGTTGCGCCTAGCAGGTCTTGCAAAGTCAAGACAAAGCATCAACGAATCTCATTGACGACTTGAATGTTATACTTGTTTGGAAAGTTTTCGTTCCAAAGCAGCAACATACATACCTAAACAACTTTACTTCAACCACATCGTCAGTCTGTTGTTTGCCACCGGGTGTGTGTCGTTCAAAGATACTGTGGAAATGGTGATAAAGAATATTGTCAGCCTTGCAGACAATGTGGGCCAGGACAAGGAACGATCAAGGAGCCTACCAAACTAAGACATCTTCAGAGTGGCACAGCAATGCAGCATAGCTGCCTCTCACATCCAAAAATACACACATAAGTTCGAGGCCACTCGATGCGATTTCCTGTCCTCCACGGCAATATGACCTAGCTGGTCGCTGTCACAAGGCCTCCCGGTCTATTCGATAACACGAGAAATATCGTCGACCGTGCCATGTCTCAACACAGCAATGTGTTTCCACATAATTCCTCTCTGCCCTGGCTGTGAGGAGCCAAGCGGCTTGGGCGAAGAAGTCATCTACTCGGATGAGGTCTGCTGCGGCCACTGCCCACCCGAAGACGTTTGTGGCTCTACCACTCGTTTCATGACCAAGCGCGAAGTTACTCATCCAGACTTCGAGTGCTCGACACCCGGCTGTGGGGATGCTACGACCGTCCTCACCGCCGCCGAGGAGGAAGCAGAGCTCCAGCGGGCTAGAGACCATGCCAAGCGGTTTCTGAGAGAGACGCACGAGAATTGCATTTCCCTCTGCATTCTTCCGTTTATGGATGATCCGGTCGCAGCTGTTGAGGTATGTCCGGTGTGAGCTTTCGCTTCACATACCAGCTGTTAATCTTATGTCCCCTATTGCAGAGCGGCCCCGAGCTCCCTATCATTGGTTTTCGGCCCGTGAATAAGCCAAATCCTTCCGGTCTGCACGGAAAGTCTAGACCATGGTCTAAGGTAAGGTGATGCTCTCATAATAGTTGGTTCGGCTCGACTAACATTGACCAACAGAAACGGGGCCAGCAGTGGACTCGTGAGGAGGAAGTGTCCCTGTGGAAGTTGCGACGACAGGGAATGCAGTTCAACCAGATCGCGGTAAATATACTCGGTGACGAGTCTGCTCGACTTCAGCGCTGACACTAATGTACTGGAAATAGAAACGAATTGATCGGACAGAACGTGGATGTTATGACCGGTACAATAAGTTGCGCAACCAGGGATTTGGTCGGCAGTGAGGCTGGAAGGGCAGCGGGTTTTCGACGGTGGAATGCCAGTCTTGTTAATGGAGTGATGGATTTGGCCACAACAGCCTGACTTTGCCATTGTGTTTCTCTGCCCAGCAATTGAGATCATTCCAGATGATTCTAGTTTTTCGAGTCAGCCCTCAGCAATTCATGACAGTCTCGATGTTCCTAGACTCACACTCACCAGCTATGTCTGACGACTGAAGCCCTCGGCCGTCTACCGCAGCAATCTTTTCTTTGAGCACATCAAGGTTATCCAATGGATTTCTCGTAATTTTCGACGGGCTGGCTACAGGCATGGCTTTCAAATTTGTTAGGATGTAGTGGATAAACCCGTTAGTCACGGAATAGAAGGTCACCCCACGTGTCTGTCCATATATTCGTTTCATATAAGGATCTATATTTTTGCCGGAAACTCATGCGATATATACAATTCCAGGCCCTAAAATATACAGTTTGAAAATCGCCGCATCAATTCTCGGTAAACGATCGCAGGGGCACGCGTGTCCCTTGCCCCGCAAAACCAACGAGATCTAAGCAATGACATCCTCAATGGCCGCCGTCAGGATCACAGCCATGCTCTCGTGCGTTGCCGACGAGGGGTGGTAATCGCAGCCGATGTTGTTGTTGCTCGAGTCCTGGGTCGGGAAGTTGACAAAATGCGCCTTGCTGCCGAGCTGGGCGACGGCCTCCTTGATGGCGTTCGACTGAGTCGTGTGCTGGGCGTCCTCGGCGGTCGGGTAGCCGTCGCTCAGCAGCGGACTCGACGTGATGAAGACCTCGGCGTCGGGGTAGTGGCCCTGGATGGTCTTGCCGAACGCCACCAGCCCCTCGGTGTATGTGGTCGCGTTGAGGCGCGGCCGCGCGTCGTAGTTCTGCCCCGTGCTGCTGTTGGTCGCGACGTAGCTGAAGTCGTTGGTGCCCAGGTTGACGACGACGACGTCGGGCGTGTCGGCGGCGGGGAAGGTGTAGGTTCCGTCCGCGTCGGCGGCGCCCCAGCGCGTCCAGATCTGCGGCATCACGACGTCGTCCTCGTAGCCCGGGTTGACAATGTTGCGCACCAGGCCCTTGCCCGACCAAGCAATGATATCGTACTCGGCCGACAGGTTCTTGGCCGTCAGCGCGCCGTAGGTGTTGGGCGCATCCTCGAGCGCCGCCGAGTTGACGCACGGGTACGTGCCGTCCATGCCGTAGCCGACTGTGATGCTATCGCCGATGACCTGGATGCGCTTGCTCTCCGGCGCCGGGTCGTCGCCCAGCGTTCCCGAGGTGCTCACGTCGCCGACGTAGATGCTGCCGAACTGGGCCTCGGACCGCTTGCGGATGGAGACGGTGTGAGGGCCGTCGGCGAGGGCGGCAGGCGTGGCGATGCTGGTTCCGTTGACGCTGTCGAAGACAAGAGGCGTGCCGTCGTCGATGACCATCTCAATGCTGTTGGTGCCCCAGGTCGAGGCCACAGCCACGCTGGCGGAGGAGCCGGTGAAGCTGAAGGTGAGGCCTGTGCCGGACCATGAGAGCTCCCTGGTCGCAGGGTTGACTCGGCCGAGGAAGCGGACCCCTTGGGCACAGCCAAGCGCCGACAGTGTCGGGAGTAGGGTTGAGAGGCGGACCATCTTGAATAGTAGTGGTGTCGACTGGACCGGCTGACAGGACGTCTCTATAATCTTGGCTATTTTCCCGTCCTCGAGCTGCTGGCTAGTTTAGTCGGCGGGTGCGAGTGTACGCGTAAATATGGATGGAGAGCTAAATGGGCGGGCCTATGCAGAGTCTTATATCCATCAGGGCCTGGCATCTGACCCTTTCATATTGGAGGTGGATCTACTTTTTGCGTGGTCACTAAAGCTAAGCATGATTGTGACGACGCATTGCTCGGTCTAGTGCCGGCGAGGGCGCGACAACGCGGAGGGTACGCCCCCGAGGCCTGATCAGGAGGCGGAGACGGCTTTGCAAAACTTAACTCAAAATATCATACATTTTTTACAATACCTTTGGGTTCAGAGCCCAAAAAGGGACTTCCTCAACTGGACTTGCCAATTGACAAATCTGCAAGCAGAGGGAGGATGAATGCACTTGTTTCTCTGTTCTGGACTGAAATGCCAGGTGAGATCCAGTGTTGAAACATCGGTAAACATTTAGCGGACTTTTAGGTGAAACTCAGTAATTTCCGAAAACTGCTCCAGTATGCCCTGTAGCTAGGGTCTCCCACCGCCCCACTTTTGTCCTAATGCTGCAACGTATAATTCTAAAGCCTGCGCAGACCAGATCAGTGTTTTCAGCCTTCTATAAACTCGCGTGACTATTGTGAACCCATTATTGAGGCTCGAGAAAACATTACTTAGCAGTTGTCGTCCTCAATTTAGTACCCATATATATGGATACCTGGTTTGTGGTCTTGAGCAAATACTTGCCTCGCCGTAAGCACGATGGTATATAAGGAGGAGTGATGAAGATGAAGCATTCATACCTGAATTTGCAGTTTCTGCCCGTATACCGCAATGACATTGTTCGATATCACACATGATTCACTCTCTCTGTCGCTCCGCAGTAGTCGGTCCAGCCCGTGGAGACCTTAGTAACAGACCTCAGGTAGTTCTTATGAAATAATCCCTTCAAAATTGTAGGAATGCCCTCAAAGTTCCGTAATGGCTCGGATGCTGGTGTAATGTTGACCGGGCCAGGCCGGGTCGGGTGGATGCTTATTGTCAGCCGTAGACTTAACCGCCGACGCACTTCGGAGCTTGACGAAGCCCGCCAATGTACTTAAACCAGCCCTTTCACCAGCCGGGAAGAAGATCAAACAAATCCCACTGCTTCAGTCTACTCGACTTAGACTCCGGATAACACTCCTGTCCATTTCATCAAGCCCCAGAAAGATATACCACCCACCACTGCAGCAAAAATGTCGATAGTGCCACATGACAGCCAATCCCCCTTTGCCCTGAGCAACACGGCTCTAATTTTCGGCATCACTTCCTCTTTCCTCGTCTCAGGCATCCACTTCAGCTCATCACTTCTTACTGTGCCGTTACTTTACAAGCTTGCTGCCGACACAAGCACCCAGATCTTTTCCAACTTTCATCGACACAGTGCTAAAATCGTCGCGCCTCTCACTGCTTTCTCCACTACCATGTTTAGTCTATCCGCCTACTTCTTCCCAGCAGCAGGGCATGGGTTCAATGCTGCTTTAGGTCATGCCGCTGGTCTGACATTTGCAACATTTATTTGGACACGACTTGTCATGATGGGAACTGCACGAGTCTTGCTTGGAAACTCAGAAGGGGTGAAGTTGACGGAATGGGTGGAACAGGCTGAAGTTGAGCGTCTGCTGAGGAAGTGGAAATGGATGAATGTTTTCAGAGGATGTTTCACTTTTGTTGGAGGTTTGATTGGACTCGTGGTTTTGTCGAACCGAGCTGCTGCAGGTGCCTGAACTGCGAATTGTTGCTTGCCATGGTATACGTACTCGGGTGAGCCTGCCTGCAATGAATTCCTGTTGACCGTCAACCTAGATAATTTACTGACCTCTGACTTCATGCGAACCCAGCAGCTACTGTCACGTAGCAAGCATGCAAAGTATATGACTGTGCTCGGCGGTAGGTGCAACGAAAACTAGAGTATCTCTCAGACGCAAATGCAGATGATCCCGGACAGTTCAAAAGATATTCAATATATTCTTGAGGTCACCTTCACACCTAGCAATGGCTGCTTTTTGGTGCAGGCAACTAATGGGGGATTTCCAGACAAGACCGATACCTGGCATGGAATAGTCCTAGCGTTTCCTCCATGTTGACTCACCGTGCCAGGTAGAACTGCACCAGCCATGGGTCGTTTCCACGTCACGCTTGATTCGGATGATATGACAATGTTGAAGGATCGCGAATTTGCCGTGCCGTATCCGTATTGGAACTGTGGCGTGCGGCGATGTAACATCCATCATGAATTTCTGAGGCTGCGGCGCAGAGACTTGGCAGACGAGAGGGTGCGGCGTGACTCACCTACCTAGGTAGGATTGCTTGTCAGACCAGTTGGCGGCACCAGATGGCAGGACAAGGCACAGGCGGCAGGACCATCTTAAATTCCGACTGCATCCATCATTGAGTAAGACACGAACCACTGATTCTCGCGCTCTAAAGCCTCTCAACCCCCAGCCAGTTCTTTGGCCACTACTAGCATTGAGTGCTCACGAACCGCCAACAATGCCACGGTGGAACCCCATACCGTCGGCGATATGCCACGAGCAGTCCACAGACATGAATAATCAACCATCAGACAACACCAAAACCAATGGTTACATTTTCAGGAGACAAATTGGAGAGATGACTGGCGTTACATGCTACGCCCCCAAAATCTGCCGTGCCATGCCTCTCTACCCCAAGACGTACGGCCTGAGCTGTGATCGGGAGGATTGTCCACATTGTCACCCCGAGACTGCTGCGAACTTCCCTAATCCATACCATCGATCGCCAAATTCCTGGATACCATGGAAACATCACCACTATTACGGGTTCCCGTATTACCCTCCGGCCGGAAGCTGTCTGGTTGGTCGCAAGGGCTGCAGGCCAGAGAAAATGATTCGGATCCGTGCGAAGACCAACGGCGGAGCTGCGAAGGAAGAGACACGTCGACGGGCTGCTAGGAGTGAGCAGGCGATAGAGGAAGAGCAGGACGACAGCAAACGTGACAAGACACAGAGGCTCAGCAAATGGGAGACATCGACATCTAGGTCAATCGATGAGGGATGCGAGCTAGCTTTGTCAGAAGACGTAGTCCTACCTACGGACGACTGGAAAGCAGCGGATCGGGATATTCAGCTCGCAATTTTGGCTAGTCAGGGTTTGTTGGATGACTACGAGGCAGAGGATGCCGACATCTCCCTGAACTCGCTTCGATGGGGCGAAGACACCTACACTGTCAGATACAAGAGCGATAAAAAGAAGGCGAGTACTTATAGGGGCCTTGCAAGGGGGACATCAATGGTGGATGATGATATGGATTGGGAACTCGTTTTGGGCTCTGCGAGTGAGGACAGTATGTCGTGGATAATGCTTGACGAGTAGAAAACAATGGTGTTGTCTGAATAGATCTAGTTCTGAGAAAAGTTTCAGAGTGGCATGTTTGCCGTACGTTGGAAATGCACAAGATAATGATAACCAAATGCACCCATAAACGAGTAACGGTATATTCATGTATGATTCATGGTAGGATGGTGACTATCAGATGAATTTTCTGTCCTCGTTCTACAAGCCTGACATCATGAACATCCCCATATAAGGCATGCCGAAGCGGCTACTCTTGAGTAGGGCTCATAGTAAATATCGGAACTCGGGATTCTGGAAGTCAGTTGCATCAGCACCATCGTAGGCATCGCCTGCCTGAGCTTGTGCCCCCGCCGCCGCATCATCCCGCCTCTTGTTCCTCATCTGCAGCAACATTCTCAAACCAAGAGCAACGCAAACCTGCGCCACAGCACAGGCCAGGATGACAATGCAGCCTGTTCTGTAGTAGGGCGATTCCTGTTGCAAGAATGCATGTGGGCCGATGACATTGCCTGCGCAGTACGCCAAGAAGACCAGCGCTGACGACGACGTCCGCTTGGTATATCCTCCCAGGTTGGCAGAGGGCATCTGCAGCGCGAGGACGAGTGACGCAACATAAGCGCCGGAAATGTAATACCCAATCAAAACGCCGATCTTGTTGGCATAGTCTGAGCGGTCCATCCTCCAGATCAGGCTGACGCCAATGATGGTGGGTATGTTGTATAGCGCCATCACAGTGGTCCGCTGGTTCTTGTAGTGCGAGGCAATCCACGTGCCGGAGAGGATCCAGATAACCTGGAACGCGCCTTGTGGGATTCCCAGTGCGGTTGTCTTGAGTGGGTCCGAGACGAGACCCTTAACGATGAGTTTACCAAAACTCGCGTAGCCGCCGTTGATGACCTCGTTGAAGAGCACAAAGAAGAATAGCAGCCAGACCTGTGGATCCATGAAGGCCTCACCAACTTGAGTCCACTTGACTGTCTTGTTGAGGATACCCGTCTTGGCGAGTCTGCCGCGCGCGATGAGCAAAGCCTTTTCCTCTAGGGTGAATCGCTTCGCTGTCAGGATCGAGTCGGGCAGGAAGAACAGTAGAACAATTCCCCAGACGACTGTCACACCACCGCAGAGGAGGAAGATAGCCTTCCAAACAGGGAAGGTCTGAATCTGCCCTATTCCGTAGGTCAAGATGCCACCGATCATGGACCCGACCCCATTGCAGCAATAAAAGATGCCAGCGCGGAACGGTTGTTCTGGGCGGGTGTACCTTTGAAATATTAGCACCATGTACTCCGTGCTCGGGACCTGTCTTTCACCTACCACATGGAGACTATCATCATGAAGCAGGTCGTGATGGGAGCCTCGAAGACACCCAATAAAAAGCGGCACGTCCCAAAGCCGGCAAAGTTGTGGCAGGCCGCCGTGATCATCAGTATTGAACCCCAGCCCAATACGCACGCGGACACGATCTTGGCCATGCGTGTCTTTTGCGCTGCCCACATCCAGGGGTACTCGGCAACTAGGTAAGCGAGATAGAACATGGAGGTGAACCACGCATACTGGTCCTGGTTGATGCCGGTGCTGCTGAAGAGGTCGAACACGGCCGCATACGACATGGCCTGCTTGTCGATGTACTGCAGCACATATGTGCCGGCGAGGAGGGGTAGGACAATGAAGTCGATCTTGCGGACGAGGCGTTTGTTCCTGTCCTCGTCGGCCAGGAGCTCGGCGAGGTAGTCGTCGGAGTAATTATGCTCGCGGAGGAAGACCTCGGAGGCATCGAGCGAGATGATCTCGCCTTGTGTGATGGACTTGATGCGAGAGATGGACACATTGTCGTCGGCACCTTTGGAGTTGGTAGGCTGCTTCTCGAGCGCAACTTTCTCTTCCTGGGCCGCCATAATGATAGAGTTGGCGGTAAGGTTGGCGGCTAAGGACACAAGGACGCGTCGATGCGCAGTGGTAATGGGAAGGACAACAGCTTGCAATGTAGGGCAAGAAATGGGGTAAATATGACACTTGGTAGAGCTGTTATCAACCAGGTGCCACAGAGGCGTCCCGACTGTATGGTCACCTGCCTTCGTTATCAAATTGGTATCCACATAGGTCTTGGACGGCAGGGTTTTTCTGGGACATCTATCTCAGTGGCGTTGGGATAGCGGAACGAGGTACGAACCCTTCCATGATATAGCCTGCGCAATTGTCTATTTTTCTTGTAGTATAGGAGCGCACAATTTCATGATCGGCGATGAGCCCGCAGTCCAGCATTTCAGTGTCTTGGACTACTCTCTTAATCGTGAAGGATGCCACATCTGCGCAAGTGTCCCCGTGGTACTTGATGACTTCGGCCGTGACTTTTCCGACGCCCTCTTCCGGATGGCAGACCAGGAGGACCACGAAGCGACAGTGAGTCGGATACTTGTCCGTGTTGCGCCAGGTTCTCGTTACCTAAGTGATTGATGTCGTGCGGAGAATCCCAGGGCGTTCCTGGAGAGCCACATGATAGGCATGAAACCTGGGGATTACGGCCCCTCCCATTCGGCAATTGTTATCTTACATTGCGGACGAACCTATCGTGCAGACAATCGTCGAGATAGCAGTTCCGGGGTCGTAATGCCGGTCCATGCCGGTTCGGCTCCGACACTCCGACATCGCGTGCCATGGTCCGGACTCCGTATTTAGACCGGAAACAACGACACACAGGTGCGGTTCACGACGAAGCTGCACCGATAGACGCCATTCACATCCCACGTGCACCGTAGACTGTCATCATGGTGCTGCAAGTCGATTCATCCCGCCCAACAGTACAGTTGCCGCAGCACGGCAAAGTCATCGGCATTACCCATCCCAAGGACGAGAGCGCCCACCGCCCACGCGCAGTTGATGCGTTCCTAGGCATCCCTTACGCTGTGCCACCAGTTGGCGACCTGAGATTCCGCCCGGCCAAGAAACTCCCGCCGAGTCCTGAAAATGTCCTCGACGCGTCAAAATACGGCCCAGCAGCTCCGGGAAAGCCGTTGCTGATAGCGGACCCATCGGCACCGCCACTGGTCTACAGCGAAGACTGCCTGACGGCCAACGTGTTTCGGCAGTCCGGCACTACCTCTCACGGTGGAAAGCTGTTGCCGGTCGCCATCTACATCCACGGCGGGGCCTTCAACCGCGGAACGGCAAGCATGCATAACACGGCATCGATGATGAGCTGGGCCGAGGATCCCTTCGTGTGCGTTTCATTCAACTACCGCGTGGGATCATTAGGCTTCCTGCCGAGCAGACTGAGCGCCAAGGAGGGTGTGCTGAACCTCGGGCTGAAGGACCAGACTCTGCTGTTTGAGTGGGTGCAGAGGAACATCAAGGCGTTCGGGGGAGACCCTACCAACGTCACGCTCGTCGGGTTGAGCGCCGGTGCGCACTCCATCGGTCACCACCTGATGCATTACAAGGAGGGCGTGAAGCCTTTATACGGCCGCGTCATCATCGAGTCCGGTGCACCAACCTCTCGCGCTGTCAGACCCTACGACGCCCCCGTGCATGAGGCACAGTTCAGTGATTACCTTGCTGCGGCAGGGGTGCCTTCTGACCTGCCCGAGGATAAGATCTTCCCCTTCCTGCGATCCTTGCCGTCGGAAAACATTCAAGACGCACAGAACACAGTTTTTGGTTCATACAATCCCAGTCTGAAATGGGCATTCCAGCCAGTTATTGACAGGGATATCATCCCAAGGCCGCCTTTGGAAACGTGGCGACAAGGAAAGTGGCACAAGGTTCCCATCATGACGGGCTTCCAGAGGAACGAAGGGAGTCTCTACGTGGACAAGACCATGAGCAAATCAGAAGAGTTCGTGGGCTTCTTCCGCGAATTGCTACCGTTGCTGTCGGAGGAGGACCTCAGCACCATCGATGAGCTCTACCCAGACCCCGCAAAGGTTCCCAAGTCTCCATGGAAAGAGGAAAGGGACGGGGTCGGTGCCCAGTACAAGCGAATCGAAGCAGCCTACGGACACTACGCATACGTGGCCCCTGCCCGGCAGACTGCTGAGTTTGCAAGCTCAGATGTCCCGGTCTACTTGTACCAGTGGGCCGCTATCTCAACAGTCCTCAACGGTGCGCAGCACGCCGACAATATGAGATATGAGGTCTGCGATCCCAAAGTCGTTGCCGTGAGCAAGAACCAGGCCGAGCTGGCCAAGACGATTAATTCCTATGTCACAAATTTCATCGCAAAGGGTGACCCGAACGCTGGCTTGCCTAAGCCAAGGTGGGAGCCATACAATAAGGAAACACCCAAGTCGTTGGCATTTGGGCTGGGGAACGAGGAGCTCATAGGCGGTGGTCTGGGTACGACAGCCAAGTTTGTAGATGACGAGTGGGCGAGGAAGGAGAGCGAGTTCTGGTGGAGTAAAGTTGATTTGTCACAGCAGTAATCAGGAAGTAGGCCAATGAAATTCCGGATTTCCATCGTGTAAATGACTGTCTTGATTGCTGGTGAGATCGCACGAAGACCCACTGCCACTGCCAAGATATAACAATGGGTCGAGATATGCAAGCCACGGCGTGGTGTAATCCGATAAAGGTGGAGATCCGCGGCCGGCGGGCGGGGAAGAAGGATGGCGTGGCATCAGCCCGTTGTGTTTCCCGCGGGGAACTGATTGCATTGCGAATTGATAGGTCGGCTGCAAATCTCTAAGAAAACTTGTCCAAACTGGATTACGATATTGCAAAAGTGGCTGAGTGTGGGATTGAGATGTCACGGATGTGTCCCGTGCCACAATTATCATCCGGACCGATGCCGGATCGGAGGAAGTGCGTTTCGAAAGTCAACTCGTGTACATAACAACGCAGAAGACACCGGGTCACTCATCGTGAACTCTACCGAGCACCTCATCCTTCAAACCAAATCAACACCCAGTCACTCGGCTATTAGACAGCGGAATACCGTGAAAATGTCCACGACTGTTACCCTCCCGGAGCCATTCGCCTCCATCCCACGGTCCACCCTCACATTCGGACCATCACCGATCCAGGCCCTCCCCAAGATTTCACAAGCACTGGGCGGCAAGGTTAATGTCTTCGCCAAGCGCGAAGATGTGAATTCTGGCCTGGCGTACGGCGGCAACAAGGTCCGCAAGCTGGAGTACCTCGTTCCACAAGCCATTTCCGAAGGCGCAGACACGCTCGTCTCCATTGGCGGCGTCCAATCCAACCACACCCGCGCTGTCACGGCCGTTGCCGTCGCCAGCGGGCTCAAGGCGGCCACCGTGCAGGAACACTGGGTCGACTGGACAGACCCCGGCTACGAGAAGGTCGGCAACCTGCAGCTGAGCCGGCTCATGGGCGGGGACGTGCACCTGGACCCCAGCGGCTTTGGCATCGAGCACAAGACCACCCTGGCGAACCTCACCAAGGACCTGGAGAGTAAGGGACAGAAGCCCTATTACATCCCGGCAGGCGCAAGTGATCACCCCTTTGGCGGTCTGGGTTTTGCAAGATGGGCATTTGAGGTGGAACAGCAAGAAGCAGAACTCGGTGTCTTCTTTGATACTGTCCTCGTGTGTGCCGTCACCGGAAGCACATTCGCCGGGATGATTGCTGGGTTCAAGCTGGCACAGAAGAACGGGAGCAAGCCAAGGAGGGTCATCGGCATCGACGCCAGTGCCAAAGTGAAGCAGACGTTCGACCAGGTACTGAGGATCGCCAAGTTCACCGCAGCGAAGATCGGGCTGTCCGAGGACGACATCACGGAGAAGGATGTGGAGCTGGTTGACAGGTATCATGCTGGCACGTACGGTATCCCGGACGAGCAGACCATCGAGGCTATGAAGTTTGGTGCCAGCACGGAGGCATTCATTACAGACCCCGTGTATGAGGGCAAGAGCCTGGCGGGTATGATGGATATGATCAAGAAAGGAGAGATTCCCGGTGGCAGCAATGTGTTGTATGCTCACCTGGGTGGCCAGCTGGCTCTGAATGCGTATTCAACGATACCATAGATATGCAGCCACGCGAGGCCAAACCATAATGAAAGCTTCTTTTACGACGTACAGCTCAGATGGTTAAATCGGCTCCATTCTCTGTCTCATAAGACATGTGTTCCAAAATCTTTCACAATCAACTAAGTGCAGGCTTCTCATACTTTTACACTCCTCAAACTCGGCACGAACCCGAGGCTCTCTTTGCGAAGACGACTTCAGAGCAGGGCATCAACGCGGCGATAATGCTGGGTGGAACATGCCCCGGTTGCTAGGGCAGAACCCTACCCGGGAACAGACGTTTCGACCCCTGCTGCTGTACTATACCGTAGTCTGAGTCGGCGCAACCGAAGTCACCATAGTTTCCAATCCCTTCGAAGACTCGAGAGTTGCTCTTGGGACTGAAGCAGTAGGAACCGATCTTTTGGCAAGAGCCGTAGCTGAGACGACCATGTCCGTAGTTGCATGAGATAGTCTCTCGGTTTCCTCCTGCTCCAGTACCAACCCGGCTGCTTTGCGCTCATCAGGACATCCCTCCTGTTGACACTTATAAAGTCCGAACCGTTCCCAAAGTTCTTGAGCAGTCAGTCTTCTAGTAGAGTTCCCATTATCTACTACGATATCCTCCGGGTCCACATCCATTGTTTCGGTGGGAGGATAGTAGGAAGGTGGACGCCTGGAGAGGATTTCGTGGACCATTGGCGCCAGCTCCTGCCAGTCATTCGTAGCCTGCTGTTGATTTTCGTCTAGCCATCTCTTCGGCGGGCTCTTAGGTTTAGTAAGACCAGCTGTGACAGCCATAGCCGGCGGATCCGCCCAGTCTCCAGGATTGTAACCTGCGAGAATGTGTTCTCCGTACCATTTGTCCTCCGTCATCAGGGCGTATCCAGGATCGTCGGATACCATCGAGGGAAAGCAGGGGTTGCTTGCAAGGGAAGCACTGGCCTCTACCGTGTTGTCGAAGCGTAATGAGAAGCCCGTGATGGTGTACAGGTGGGACTTGTATTCTGTGCACACCTTGTTGTTGATCGGCCCGCCTTCAGTCTTCGTTTGTGACCGGGCCTTGCCACACTTCTTCGACCACAACTTCCCAGCGCCATTGTTATCACGGTGGGGGTTGAACCGCATCCACTGGGTGTACTGCTGTGCTTGGTCCTTTGCCATGAATCTCATTGGTGGGTACTCATCGCGCTCGCATGTATTCGAACCCCAGGCTTTTGGAAGACTCGAGATCCAGGAGCGCCAGTTCTTGTCGTGTTGATCGTCCCATCGTTTGGGGAGTTTTCTATAGGCCATTGTGGATATGGGGCAGAATAACGTATCGATGGGCCCAATACTTCCGTCATTTCGACTGATTACGGATGAGTAATGTGCGCAAGCTTGCGGAAATTTCGCAAAATCACAGACATTCGTCTGGATCGGCTGTGCTATATACGTAGATGTGACCTGAATCGTTGTAGTCGATGTGCTAGGTCGTGGCATTAGCATGCATTTGACAAGTTCAGCACTCTCGCACTGTCTTACCATGCAGAAGGTTTGTTAGCTGGGTAGACCAGGTTTGATATAGGAGAAAAATAGAATCCGAGGAGCGGTTGATATTTCCATACGCCAGCTATGATGTGTGGGATATACGCCACAGCAAGAATAGCGGCGAACGAACCTGCAAGATATTCACAATAGTCAGCTGTGGCTGTAATGGCGCTGTCTTTGTACAGCTGAGTGGTTTTGAGGTTTATGCTGTTGCCTATGCCGCCGGTCAGGAGATTGTTGGCATTCGTTGCTGGGCATGTCTCGATTTGGTTGCTGCGGATTGTGTCGCAGCAATAGCTGGAGTAGGCGCCCGTCTTGCAACCGGTAGAGGCTCCACCGATATGCGTGTTTTGAGCCAAAAGGAATTTGCCTGCTGGACAACCCTGCGAGCAGCCTTTTGGCTTGCCGTACCAGTCACAACCGCTGAGAGTCACGTCTGCCTCGACACAAAATGCTCGATTGAAACCATTCCCACCTCCGTGGCATCCATCTGCTGTGAAAGCATTGGTATCCTACAACGGGGTCAATCGTTACTGCGCCTTTACACATAGGTACATTGAGCTTTGAGGAAAGAAATGGCAGAAACACTTACAGCGTCATATACCTTGCCATGGCCTGTCATCTCCATGTTGAAGCCATCGTTGCAGGAGGGTTTTGCTGCACAATCGCTCCAATACGTGATTAGACCAACTGTATTCTGGTTGCTCGTTGCCTCGAGCTTCTTGAGCGCAAATGATGGGTTGCTGGAGACATCGTCTCCAATGGTAGCAAGCCCACTACTTGCAAGATTCACAAGTGATGCTTCTGATGACGGATCATCCAGGTCCAGAGCCCATATCATTCTGCCACCCAGACATTTCCTATTGGCAAATGCCCTTTTCAGCGCGAGCGTTTCTTCGTCGTCATAGGACACCCATTGATTGGTGTCCCAAACGATGTATTTGATGCCAGCTTCTTCATTGAGTATAGGCGTCAATCCGTTCTGGGAAATGATGTCCTGTATCTCCGAGTTTGACAAAACTCCTGAAGTCTGAGTGCACTGCCCTGGGCTCCCACCACCACTGAAAGGGCACCCAGGAGTTGAACAGCTGGGATCAGAAAGGGTGAATGACCGACCATAGAATCCCATACCCAGAACAACTTTTGATGGTTCTATGTTGTTTCTCCAAAGCAGATCGAGACCTTCAGAAATTTCTGTGAGATTCGTATGTGGCTGTACCACGGCTTGGGTGTAAGGGGAGTTGCCATCCCATGTTCCGTGACTGGTCAAAGGGTCAGCGGCGTGATGTTGTCAAGTCATGGCATAACTTGATTCCCACGATGTACTGAAAGTAGTAAATGAGGGGCAAGATAGCCTCAATGGCGTATCATCGTCCGTTCAAGCTTGGTCTCCCGCTGAAAGTAAAGATGGAATCAATGATAACAGAACGTACATATCATAAGACATGAAGTTGAATTTATCAACGTATTTTGACATGCTCACAATGTCAAAACCTTTCAGGTACCAGTATGATGATGGAAGAGTGACAGTGACCCCGTATTTGGTGCCACATGCAGCTTTCAACTCCTGGAGAAAAGTCACGTAGTTGGCAGTATCTGCCGCAACGCCGTCACGATCAGCCGCGGCCGGGTATTCCCACTGTGGTATGTCAGTGTTTGTTTGAACAGAAGGTCATGAGACGGGAAAGATGAGATTGGAAAGACAGTAGAGGAGGGAGGGGTGAATCATCGGCCCAGGGCCGGGGCTGCTTACATCAATATCAATGCCTAGAGTATGTCAGCTCAGTTCTCCAGTCACATCATAATACTGTTAACTTACCGTCGAATGAGTAGGTTGCCATGAACGAAATGGCAGAATCAATAAAGGTTGAGCGACTGCTCGAGCTGCTGACCATTTTAGAGAAGATGGCGCCCCCCGCGTCCCACCCACCAACAGAGATGAACACTCTGAGACCGCTCGTGGACGACTTCAGATTTGTGAACCGTGGGTAGAGTTCGGCGTCGAAATTGTTCATCTGAGAAATCCTGAAGTCATCTCCGATGAGGGCAAATGCATAGTTCAGCTGTGTCCACACGCCAGCAGTGATATTCTCTGGAGCCCAAGCGTCACAGACTCGATTGTACGACCAGCTTTCGTAATAACCAACTACCTCAGCATCACTGGATGCTCCAGCGCAAGATCTGTACGATACTTAGTGGTGATCTTGAAGATCGGGATAGAGCCAAATGCAGCCCTCAGGAGACTTACGGCTCGTTCACAGTGTCACATCCGGTGATACATTTAGAGTCACAAAAGAGCTCTGTTGTGCCGCAGAATCCGTACTGACTGCAGCATACATTCAGTGGACAATCAAAGCTGCCGGAAGGTGCATACGCTATGCAATATCAGCACGTGGCGTCCAAGCAGGATTTTCAAGAGGGATGAACTCACGTCCGCATTCTGCTACAGCATCGCATGTGCTCGTGCAGTTCCCCTGCCCACAGAAAGTGGGACCAAATCCACAGTATTCTCCATTACAGCAACCAGACACACACTCACTGGTAGCTGAGCAGGAGCCAGTGGCCTGAGCGGCCGAAAGCTGCAGAAATGAAAGAACTATCGCGAGAGCCATCGTCGCGATCCTGAAGGAGAACATCATGTCGACGATGTCCGTGTCTATACCAGTTGTGATGCCAAGATGGAATCGGTATATAGAAGGGCCGTCGGTATATACCTTTGGTCTCGGAATCCCGAAAGCCCTTCGGTCCAAGGGCACAAGCATCTGTGCAACCACCCCTTGTCAGATTCTTTCGCCGTTGGCAGAAAGTTGGTGTTGCCGATATTCCTTCAAATTACCCCTACCGCCCTATTCATCACTAGTGGGACGCAATGTGACAGCAATGTGACTAGTTTCAAGCAAACCACGGTAGAGCAAGCATGCAACCACAGATCTCATCAGCCCCCACCTACCAGATGCAGCCTGGCCTCGGAGGAATGAACCATGTTTTTTGAGACTACTGCAGGCACAAGCTTTTTGGCGAATGCTTGCACAGCCTTGTTAATAAAACGGCCAATATGTGAGACGACCCTTCTGTGAACAAACGCCCCTAGGACGATGAAAAGGTTACCGACAGCATACCTCCTCGCCGATAGGCGGAACTTCTTAACTCAGCGGTATACGAGTGGGTCTAAGAAAGTGACGCCACAACGCAATATATCAGAGAGGCGAGCAGGAAGGGGTATATCACTGTCAACCAGTCAACATATTTGTTGCGGCGGCGCCGGCCGAAGAGGAAAGAAACAATCACCCTATACGTACGAGAGCTGAGCGGAAGGATTCCAGACGCGTCAGCAGCCCAATCGGCTCGCTAAGCCTAAGGGGTGATAGCCTGAAATGGTCCATACACACAGCCCTTGCATTGGGATGTCTTTACGCCGCACACGTACAGATTGCCATTAAACTCTAACACCATGCCTGGCACCCCCCGATCCCATGCTATTTGATTTCATGCAAGAATCATGACACATGATTGATGATGCCCAATCATTCATCGACTTCCTACGGAGCTAATGTTGGTGTTGGTTGCAAGGAATCCGGGCTCTGGCCCTCCTCGGTTCATGTATCGGCAATTAAGTCAGATCAATCCGCATATCGTTACACTCCCTGATGTTTTAATCTCACTTGATCCATTCTGCAGGCTAACATGCTCGCCCTACCCGAAATTGCTGGAAATCAGGCTCCTTTTCTACTCGTGTGCACTATTGGAAGGAGTGGAATCAACGTTGCTTCTGCCATTTGAGATATCGGAAGGATCCTCCTAGCGTTGTAGCAGACCCAAGATATCAAAAGCTTGCATGAAAATGTTGGAATCCCTCAAGCCAGGGCAGATTTCCCAGATACCCCCGCCCCCCTCCCCCCCAGAAAAATCCCCCCATGCATCTCAGGCTCATGGGCATGCACTCTTTCGATTCTCCTCGATTGATTCTGAGAGTCGTCAACCTCTTGGAGGCGACTTGTCAATGAGGCGCTCTGCAAAACTTACCCTTTATCACGTACTATTGTATCACACCTGCTCGAAACTTCTTTGTCTCGTGCTCCGGCTGTCGTCAAGTGCTGCTGAAAATCATCATGACTGCTTTGCTCTTGGCTATGGTGGCTTTAGTAGTCCGAAGCTCGGCTACTATGCTGTACAATGGCCTGCAAACACAAATATTCTCAAGTAGTCTCCCAGCATCTTGTGATGCTGCTTTGAATACTTCCATCAGCTGCCCAGAAGACATAATCCAGCTTACCACATATAGTCTCCAACAAGTTGGTCAGTTACCTCAGCAAACTGCGTCACAGAGAGAAATGCTGATTATTTCAGGATGGAACACGACTTCGATGACCAGTCTGTGTACTGCAGGCTGTTCATCATCTATGGCAGAGCTGCTCAGCGCCGTAGAGTCCGGATGTGGCGACACATACATGACCCTTGATAGTCAGAATGTCACGTTTCCACAATGGATCGACTATATGCAGTACAAGCTGGGGCTCATATGCCTTGCAGATGCCGACACGACTGACTTTTGTCTCGATGTTGAAAAGACGTGAGTCATCCGTAATTACATGCATTTTTTCTTCTCCTGAAAGGATGCTCATATCTTTGATCGCAGTTGGAACATCACACAAATGGTTGCTAGTGGCACAGCCACCTGGCCTGAGTATACAACCAAATGCTACTTTGATGCGCAGGCCGAATACTGGAGCTACAACGTAGATGAGAATGGGACTTGCTACAGTGAATTTCAATTTGAATGGTCAAACGCATCAGACTCGGCTGGATCAACCGCAATGTCGGCCTTGGATTATTACATCCAGCAAAGTGATCCAATCGATGATGACAACTATGGATGGCCAATTCCATTGGAATTCGACGAATATCCCCTAGAAATTCAATGTTCCTCGTGCTTCTTGTTCGTCCTCCCTGGCCCTTGCATTTCAGTCATAAGCTAATTTGAGTAGGCAGACATTCAAGTATGGACTCGAGAACAAATGGGGTGATCTCTATGAGTAAGCCAAGTCGACTTTTCTTCATCTTGCTTGCGTTGCTGATATGAACAAGCAATATAACGGCCCAAATCTGGGAAAATATGAAGGCAAACTGCAATCTTAATGACACCATTACTCCAGCAAATGATTTCTCAAATGCCTTGGAATAGTGAGTACACTTAAGTTGACAGACATCAACATCCAACTGACCTCTACGAAGCGGCTCTTTGGTCCCTGACGCAAATTCCACTCTTTCTCGGACTTGTCCCCAGACCATTACCGTCAATGACTCCTTGACTTGCCAACAGGCAGCATTGCAATTTCAAATCCCAAGTCAGGGTCTCTATAATCTCAACGACTATATGTTCTGCCTGGACTTGAAGGGCGAGGCGCTGTGTGCCCCGCTCTCATGCCCAATTGCTGTCGTCAATCTTGGAAGCGGCATAGCCTGGAATAACAACACACTGAGCGTGGAGAATTGGGTCAGAAGTTACTCCAACTTTACTCTGGCCCAATTTATGTCGTGGAACCCATATATTGGTCAAGGCCATGTCACCCACGGCACTACCGTCTGCGTCGGGTCAGTTCAAATTGATGTCTCAATACATAGGAACCAGCCAAACGGGATTGCTGACATCTCGCCATAGTCCTCCGGGAGGCGCCTATGTTCCACCCTCAGCTACTGTTGCCAATCCGACCATCTACACAACAACAGCGTATAGTTACGTCCTTCCTTGTTCTTCATTGATTAAGAGGCTGACATTTTGCAGCTCCCATCCATACCCCACACCTTCCGGCACAATCCAGAATTGTGGCCTCTACTATGAAGTCTCGGACGGAGATAACTGCGACACCTTATCCGAGAGGTTTGGTTTGACATTCTCGGAGCTCATTAGTATGCACACCGCTGCTTCATAACCACTTGGCGTCTGCTGACATTTTAGACTTGAACCCTTCGATTGATTCTGCTTGCTCGAATCTAATTCTTGGAGATGACTACTGGTAAGCCGTCATTCTGGGAGTGAGAGCAATATACCTGCTTACAAATAATAGCGTTGCTGCAGTCAATGGGACAGTAGTATCTACCGCCACCACGACCCAAGCGCCTACGACGAGGCCGTCCGTGACAGCAACAGCTGCGACAACCTACATCCCTGCTCCAACCCAAACCGCCACAGGCACGACGCCCGACTGCTACGAATGGTACGTAGCGCAGTCAGGCGACTCTTGCGCAGATGTCGCGAAAGCGTTTGGCTTGACTCTGGCAGAGTTTATCACACTCAACACCAATGTCGACACGTCTTGCAACGGATTCTGGGTTGACTACGCATACTGCGTCGATGGGGTAGCAGTTGCAAGCACAACGACAACCTCCTCCGCGGCAACCACGACTTCAGCTACATCCGTAATGACGCCAACGCCCACGCAGACTGGAATGGCAAGTGGCTGCAAGACGTTTTATGAGGCAGTAACGGATGATAGCTGCTATGACATTGCGCAGAAATATGGAATAACCTTGGATGAATTCTATGCTTGGAATACTGCTGTGGGGAATAATTGCGGGGGACTCTGGCCAAATTATTGGTACTGCGTTGGCATGTAGTCTAAACTCCTGGACGGATACTCCATGTTCTTATTCACATCGGTTGGTTGTATCTTGTTTGAGCCTCAGGAGTTACGGATAATTCTCTTCCAGATTCCTTCCGCGTCGGTCGCCCAATCTTCTTGTCTGAAATTGTCTGAGCCCCATCCGTACTCCTCCATGAGTATCTTCTTCATTGGGGCACGCTGCGACAGTGGGTCAGCCAGTCGCTCTGATTATCACAACCAGTTCTAGGAGAACTTACGACTTCTGGACACCCATCGTCATAGAACTGTCTTTCGTACTGGCCGCCTCCGTAGGGGATTAGGTCTAACGAACGAATCTTGGCGATCACACCCTCGAAGTAAGATGTTGCATCTTGCGCGTAATAATTCCGATAATGTTCAGGTTCCCAGGGTCTTTCGAGCGGCGTTCCTTCAGGGTTGGCGACTTCCGGACTGTCGTTATTGTCTAGCATCCTCACAGTGTCTGTCAAGACGCATTAGCTATTCCGTCTTGCCTGGCCTAACTTGGAAAGATTGTACGGCATACTGGCTTTCGTATCCAGCACCAAGGTCATGCCATCCCTGAGGTTGTGCGCCAATGCGACATCGTGGCTTAGCAAGTAATTCAGCCTCACTCCCTCGGTCCCATCGGCCTCTGGATCGCGGCTCTCAATGATATCATGGTCTCGCAAGAATGAATACGCCCCAGCGCCACGCCAGGAGCCAGGGAGGATCATGCACCCGTAGGCAGAGGCATCCTCGTCAAGTTCCCCATCAGAGTATGGCCCGTCGATGTATGGTATTTTTTTCATCAGTGATATCACCGCAGCGTCAAGACCGAGCTGGTTGCATAGCGACTCATTGATTCCATGGCCGGACGTTGGTGGATTGATGACTTGGGAAGCATGCAGGTAGGAAAGCGAGACAAGCAGTGAGTAGTATTCCTTTAGAAGAGAAACGATGGTTGCTTCATTATAGGATGATTTAGTGCTCATGTTGGGCTAGTGAGAAGGGTGGGGAGGAGGAAATAATTGAAAAGAAAAATTGTTTGAGGGAAGGATATCTGATACAATAATCAAATGCAGATTAAGTCTACCCCTGGATCTTTTACTTGAAGCACCTTGATTGGTCAGGTTTCTTGCTCATCTGACCTAATCGGTTGGGTTCGAAAACCATCCCAGGCAGTTCTAGGTTTAGCCATTTACAACGGTTTTCGACTGAAGACACTTCCGCTCCTGATGTCACCCACCAGACCTATCACAACCGCCACTAGTTATCATCCCCTCTACCTCCATCACCGCAACCCCTGAAGCGTCCTGAGTACTCGCACGCACACTGGTCCGAACACCACTCGCCTCCACCAAACCAGCTAGTATCCGCCCACCCAGCTTCCTAGGTCCGCCCACCCAGCTCCAATTATACGCCCACCCAGTACTTATAATTTGTCGTATATACCTTATAATTCTAAGTACCCTTTTTTAGGGTTAAGGTTAGCCCCACACTCCTTCTCCTAACCCTATACCTACTCTATACCTTACTTTTAAAACAGGTATTTAGCTATAAATTAAATTATTTAAAAAAATTATTTAAAATCTTTTTTAATTAAAAAATAATAATATATTTAATATATATCTTTAAAAGTTATCTTATATATCTAGAAGGCTTATAATACCTCTTATTTAGTTTTAAACTGAATGTACTGGGTGGGCGTATAATTGGAGCTGGGTGGGCGGACCTAGGAAGCTGGGTGGGCGGATACTGGCTGGTTTGAGATCGCAAGCCTGGAGATCAGAGCTCGAACACCAAACCTATCGTATCGCTTGGTCGAGCTGTTGTAGATGAGGCGGATGCCAGGGTCCTGGCGAAATTTAGCGTCATTCCATTCACCGATTCGACAAGGGCAAAACAAAGAAAGCGAGGATACGATTATTAATCGTCAACTCACTTTACCCGAAGTGGAGGCTGTAGGGTTGTGCTTCCTCGAAAACTCCTCGAGGCTTTCCGTCAGACCGTTGCAATTGCTGGGATGAATTTCGTCGAGGGCCTTGGCAAAGTGATCGATGCCCAGGCGAACTTTTTTAGGCGCCTTGCTAGCCATTGCAAACTTGTCAGACACCGACTTGTACAGAGTCTGTAAACGGGCCTGCTCTGCTTGCCACAACAGACCAGCTTTAGCACAGAGAGTTTTGAGGTCCGAACCCGAGTACTTCTCAGTCACCTGCGCAAGGCCATTGATATCGACAGTCGGATCTAGGTCGTCGTGGTGAAGAAATAGCCTGAGGATGCGAACACGGGCCTCGATGTTCGGTAATCCAAGGTAGACCTTATGCTGGAGACGCCTCAGGAAAGCCTCGTCAAGGTCCCATGGTCTATTCGTGGCCACAAGAACGAGCGGTGCATTACCATTCTGGGGAAGACCATCCATTTTCTGTAGAAATAGGTTGCTTTGAGAACGCTCCCAGCTCTTGTCGCTAGAGGAACGTGTATAAAAGAGCGAGTCAACCTCATCCATGAAGAGCACGCATGGATGGAGCTTGCCAGCGAGTGTAAAGGCGGCTTCGATGTACTTTTCTGATTCTCCATCGGCATTGGAAATAAGCGAACTATGACCGACAGCAGGCATCCGTGAGCCGGAGGCTGTGGCAACGGCACGACTAAGTTGGGTTTTGCCCGTTCCAGGAGGCCCGTAAAGGAGTGCCCCACGGATGCGCAGGGCCTCCCGCAAGAACTCAGATGCGCAGTCGAATTCAAAACGGTGCGAGGCGACAAAATCTGGGTGAAGATACGGCCCATCTCCGTCGACGTCCACATTTTGCCTCCAAACGCTGTAAAGCTCTTGCCGCGTTCTGCACAGGCCCAGTCCGCAGTGACTTTGAGAAGATCCGCGGGGAATAGATCAGCACAAATCTGTCTCAGGCAGCGCCTTAAGGCTCGCGCGTTAATGATGCCCCTGTAACTTTGCTTCCGAGTTGCCAAGTCCGCATGGCTCATCTTTACGCCGCGTGCAACCATAGTTGAAGCTGGCCCAGCCCCAATTTTCCTTTGCAATTTATCGTCTGGCTCTAATGATGCATCATTGGTAGACACAATCATGGCCACGGCATCGCCTTGCTTCCGTCTCTGCTGCACCATCTCGGCAAATCGCGTTAAGACTCGTCTCTTCAGCCTGAACTCATCAAGACTTGGATAGTCGATGATATGGAATATAACGGCACTTGAACGGGACTTTCCACCTTTTAGCGTGCTAGCGGTACTCTCGGTGGCCATCTTGGCCCTGACGGTGTCGAGAATAATAGTCCAAACCAGCTGGGTCCGTTGCCACGATTCCGCGTCGGCGTTGCGCTCTGAGCGAGCACCAAGGAAATGGCTCAGGAACCCGGAGAGCGAAAACACATCGGGCTCCCATCGCTGCTGCGCTGAGGAAGCATTTTCATTCTTATCGTCGACATCTTCAGCTTCTTCGGCATCCTGTTCCTTGTTCTCGCTTTCTTCGATCAACGTGGCAGTCGCTGTGCTGCCATCCTCCTCGGCATTGCTATCCTTCTCGTGCCTGTCCGACGTCGAGGCCAAAGGTAGAGCGACATCGCCTGAGGTCTTGCATTCCTGCGCTTCCTTGTCTTGTCGATAGAACTCACCGCCGAGCTCCTCAAGATCGTCCAGGTCCAGGGTAACTAATGACACGCCAAGGGCCTTCGCAACCCGCTCGACGGCCCGGCCCATCCACACTGGTTCCATGATACTTGTGTTGGTGCAATAAGAGTCTGTCTCATCCCGTTCTTCCTTTTCCATGCGGAATACAACCGCCGAGGCCTCTGGACGTAACAGTCTCCCGTCGCGGTGAGTCACAAACGCTGCTGCGGTGATGTCGCGGAGCTCCGCGAATGTCTTGTATTTTATCTCGTCTGGGCATAGTCCCCTGGCAAGCCAGGAGCTCCAGCTATCACTGGGTTCTTTGACGCCATCCTTCTCAACATGCTGCCCTGCTTTATCAGGGCAGTCCTCGTCTGCAGGGTCCGCGCCGCCGCCGCCGTCGTCGGCTTTTATCTCGTTGCAATCGCCGCAGGTGCAAAAGTAGATCTGGTCGGGAGCCACAGAAAGTTCTGCTGCCGTCTTCACATTGCGCTCTAGGAACCAATTGGGGATTAGGTAGCGGGCGTCGGACAAGCTCAACGGTGCGGTCATGATGTCCAGGTGCTGACTGTATATGTGTAACGTCACACTGAGCACGGGGCCTGGTATGTGAGGCGTGCACTTCCCAGTTGAAAATAGTCGCAATGGTGTCCGGCGTGGCTGCTCCTATTGCGTTGCTGCCTGACAGCCTGCTTCCAGATCGTCAGAAACTGCATTTCCAACGGTTGTTATCCTGCAGGACAGTGGATCCGGTGAGCTGCATGCATACTCGGCCCCCACCCCCTTGCCGGGAGCACACGAGGAACACGCGCAGCTCTGTAGTGGTAAATGTCATTTTATGTCTCAACACATCATTTGTTCTGACAAGTTCCCCTAGAAGATTTGATGCTTGGAGTACTGCGCTGGGAAGTTGAGTTCAAACATAACACTTCAAAAGTTGAGAACATGACGCGGGCGCTGTAATTGTCAGATTGCCCAGATAACTGCGGACGAGGTTGCAGAGCTGAATTGGGGTGGTCCAGATGTTCCACAGATTCTAAATTTACAGCTCCGCCCCTGCAGAAACCATCACCTCCCTTTCAGCCTCTGCTGCACACCAAACTTCTTGGCGGCTGACTTTTAAAACTAAAGCCAATGAATGGTATTTCTTGGATAACAACCAGACCTTGTGGCAAAGAACTTGGGGCTTCACAACAGGTCTACTGCAGAAACGCCCCAAGACTATCTCTGCAACGACCTAACTGAGAATGGCTGTCCAGGCTTCCTATAGTTAGGGATGCCTGCTAGGCGGGTAGGATGCACTTGGTGGTGAGTGTGTTCCACGGCAGGAAGTAAGACCAGCGGTCCGCCAGCGTACCGTGGAGGAATTAAGAACAATATAAAGCGAGGCAGACCTGGACCCCCAGGGAAAGTGGACAGTTCGTTGACAGCATTCTGACCTACTTCAAACACTGCTCACAGTCTGGGTCGCGGCATTCATTATCTGAAAGTTTCTCCGGATTCGCGTAATATTGTTCAGTCTTTCATCCTTTCTCAATCATTCCGGTACTTAAGTTCCCAATTTGCCAGTCTCTGCGGCCGCTGGCAGAATCTCTCCAAGATGGCAAATATGACAGATTGGAGTGGAACTGCACCTACGTTGCACCACTCGGTGCGTTTGGGGGTTTGGACAAACTGGTCCCGAGGCAGTATAATGGGCGCGACGCTCACGCTGGATCAGAGGGATGGGAATCTGCTGATTGCTTTCACGGCCGTCTTCGTCGGATTAGTGACGGACCGCCTGTGGCGAATCGCATGTCACATCTTTTACAGGTAAGTAGGCGCTTTCATTTTAATCCACGTACCTAGGTAATCTTATCGTCTTTTGCAGATGCTACTCGACTTCGAAATCACGAGACGCACTTCACCACCAGCGTCAGGCACTATTACGAAACTCAGATTCTGCAGCATCTGCGCTATGGACGACCATGCAGTTGATGTGGGTATGGCAGAATATCACCACCCGGGCCGTTGTCCGTGTACTGCCCGCCTTCTTGACAGCTGCATCTTGTATTATCGCCTTTACAGTTGCGGGGGGCTATTCATCTCAGATCTCTTCTGCTCTGAAGAATGAAGTCCTTTTGAATGGTAGCAATTGCGGTATTGTGAACGCACCAAGGGATGCCGACTTGATGAATATTATAAATCCATACGACTCGCAGAGGGTAGCCGATGCAGCGAATTAGTAAGTCCGGCAATTCCCATGCATAAATACTATTTTCAGTGTTTTTATAGTACTGTTCAGATCATTAATACGGAGGAAATCAAATCCGAAACCATTACTGACCCCTGGTTTGGTGTCCAGCGCTCAGCAATGCTATTCAAACACTCTCAGCACTTTTGACTGCACCTACTTCGTACAAAATAATCTACATAGTACTTACAACAGCAGCGCATCTTGTCCCTTTTCTGACAGGATCTGTCGGAGTAACTCATCTAATATGGTTCTAGATACTGGGTACATCGACAGTGTCAGAGACCTGGGTGTAAACAGTCCACTGGATGAGAGCATTCAATTTAGGACTGTTCTGCAATGTGCGCCGCTGGAAACACATGGCTACACCGGATACCTCACTACGCCTACCGAAAACTTCACACAATATTACTATGGACCTGCAGCTTTCCTGGACGGGGCTAACTCAACCTTTACAATACAGACTTTGGATTCACAATACTTCAGGCAAGATGGGAGTCCTCAAACTGGTGGCTTCGGTAAAAACATGGTTCTGAGGTGATTTATTTTAACCCATATCCCAAGTTTACTCATGGGTGAACCTTGAATGCGTTCTGACGGCATCGTTTAGCTCCTCGTTGTTTTATGCGGAGTATCGTAACATGTCGCCAGATTCCTCTGACTTTATACCTCTCCCTGCACTTACTCGTGTGGACGGAGACCTCATTATAGCATTTCTCGTTGGAAACGGCGTTGAGTTTCTTAAACCAACTAGAGACCCATGGTATCGAGGCACCGTACTAGCACACCAATATGGTTATGTTGGCGAAGACGACTCAGTCAGGACATATCATCCAGAAGAGGCCGCCTCGCCTCTTGGTTGCGTTCAGCAATTCCAATTCTGCATCCCGTCATCTCCGGATAGACGATGTGGACCATTAGCAAGTTGGGCACAGGCAGTCGTGGAAGCGGCAATGTTGTTCAATGTGACAACAGAACAGGCTTTCGGCGATGACTTTCCTAGTCAAAAATTGGGGTCGAGGTTCAAATGGCTACTCACGCAAATATTCTACGCCGCAACGAATATCCATTCCATCCTTCTGAACCTCAATGCACAGGCTCTGGACTCGCGGAGATTGCTCTCCGATGGCTTGTTGCCAGAATTGCCGGAGAACCAGTGGCAACTTGATGTCTCTCGATGGTTCGCAATATTCCTGGCTTCCATACAAGCCGGAGTTGTCAACAGTGCCTTGGGGCCACTTGTCGATTCCAACCTCTCCCACTATACTATCTGGCCTCCGAATGAGCATGTCAGGGACATGTGCAACAACCAGGTAATGAACACATCCCATATGATTGACTATATAATTCATAATGCTAACACGCCCTGATTGCAGAAGATACTTAGCACCAAACATGTATCCTTCAGCCTTTTCGGATTATACTTTACCTTCATCACAGGTATAGACTATTTGTATCCTTTGAGTTCCTCTACTAAGCTTCGTCACAGGTGTACTCATCATCACAGTGTCTTACACTCTCGAGCCAATATTTGCTTGCCTGTATAGCCGACACAGGTACAACGAATACACCTACCTTGAGTGGACCACCACGGAGACTCTCCAACTGCAACGTGCAAGCTACCAAGGCATAGGATCAGGGACATGGTTAGGTTATACCGAAGCCATTCCAAGGACCACAACTGGCGAAAAGCTAGGGGACCTGCCATTGTCTTACTCGGTGCAGGGCGGTGACTCTAACCAGAGCGCAAAAATGCAGCCGTCTGCGTCAGAAATGGAATGGATAGACCGCGTGTCTCTAGACGATTTGTTGATCGAACGCGATCCGTCTCTCGTGGGCAGCGACTTGTATTCGTCTACAACCCCAAGGATGCCACTTTCAGCAAAGAAATCAGAGATTCGCACCGGTAAAAACGGAGGGTACACCAGTACATCACCCAGGGCCCCTCCAAATGCTGAATACCAACTTACACCCCATAGGTAGTAGGTATAGGTAGTAAGTATAGGTGGTAGGTGTAGGTAGTGGGTATTATGTATGGGAGTAATTTGGGTGATAGTAGCTGGGTATTGTGGGAGTGGGTGATATGTGATTGCAAAGTACCGGTGTACCCTCGTTTTTTGCAGGTGCGAATCTCCGATTTCCCAGCAAATAGGAGCTATTAATCCAAGATCCACTGTTGCTGAGATGTGGGTGGTCACTGCCGTAGAACTTCTGAAGTCCTTGAACGCTTCCTAGTTGGTCAGATCTATAGCATCTTATTCTCCAAAGCGAACTATTGTTACGTATTCTGGTAATTTGAGGTCGGATCGTTCATCAATCAATATCTGCTAGGGCGTGTTGACCGGAATAACCCTGATCATCAGCAAGGTGACCAAGCTATATGATACATTTTGCCATTTCGAGGCTGTTACAGACACAAATTCCTAAGATCTACTACTTCGCCTCTTAGTCATTTCTGCCACCTGCAGCCATTCTTTGACTGGTTTGTGGAAGCTGGAAAACCTCTGGACACAGCGCCTGACCGCTTCTTGGCTCCTCTGTAGGTTACCATCGTAAAATTCTTGCACAAGGGCTTTCACTTCGGCGCTTCCTTGCCGATCACCACCCGTTGGGCTCAACCGGGCACACACCAGCTTGGCAAAATTCAACCCATCGAGCAGAGCATGATTACCTCCCTCGCCGCCGAATATAGGCATGGCATGTACTGAGTCCCCGACAAACACCACGCCTTGGTCGGCAGCAGCAGCATCGAGATCATCTCTGGCCATGTGCACACTCATTATGCGCCAGTTGTAGATCTTGCCCTTCTTGATCTCGTCTGGGTCGATTAATGTGGAAAAAGGCGGTACGAGGTCCCGACTCCTGATCTCTTTGAGCAAGTGCTGTGGCACTTTGATGACTTCGAGGCGGTCTGGCATCCAGAGCGGGTTCCCATCGTCACCACGAGCCCTAGAATAGCTCCAATCTAGCCACACGCCGTCTCTTTGAGCGTCTGCGATTGTGATGAATGTGTTGAAGCCGTCACCAACCCCTGCGGCAACGTTGGAGCCGTTCATGACTTGCTTGAGAGTCGTGTCATACTCCTCCCTCTTAAAGTAAGCCTTGCCGTGAAACAGGACGACAGGCAGAACGTCGGGCTGCTGGGACTGTGGGAACAGCAGCTTTCTAGCTATATACCATAGCAAATTGCCTAAGTCAGATATACTACATAGACATGTCATGGGGGGCGGGTGGCTTGGTGCCTGGGCTTACTGGTTGAGTGCACGCCGTCTGCAGCAACGAGCAGCAAGCCCTCATATGCAATGCCATTTTCAAAAAAGGCTTTCACTTGACCAGGTTTGCCCTCCAAACGCACCAACTTGTGTTCGTATCTCACGTCCACGCCTTCTTCCAGCCACTCACGCAAGGCGCTCCTGTTGGCCCTGAATAACGTTGCTGTCTCCCCAGCATCAGCGGACTCTGGGTTGAACAGTATTTCGCCGCTTTCATTGTTCCTGAAGCTTAGGTCCACCCATCCGCTCCCCTGGACGCCTCGGTCAGTCGCGACGGCGCGCTGGAGATCTTTGACGGAAAGCCCCCGACCGAGCTCTTCAAGCAGTGGTTTGAAGGCCCAGTCCCTGATGGTTATGCCGTGGCCCTGACTTCGGTCACGAGAGGACTGCTCGAAAACGATAACGGGAAAGTGGTTTTGTGTGAGTATACGGGCTGCGGCTAAACCGGATAGTCCACCCCCAATAATGAGAATGGACTTCTTCCCATTTGCCGTGCTCGCCATTTTTCGTACTTCATACCAAAGCTACAAGTGACAACATAGCGAATTGCTTGAAAGCGAGGCAGACAGTGGACTCATATTTGATGGCTTAGCAACTGCTGAGATTTTCCCCAGGGCTGATGATGCCGAAGCGGCTCTCGGTAATTGCTCGATGACCGAAATACTTTCTTGATGCTCTAGTACACGACAATCGGGAACGCCGGGTTTCAAATCGTGGACATGACCACTGATCTTCGTGACTTGTTGTAGATAAATAGCTGAACCAGACTCAGAAGTTCGGTATCTGGATATAAAACGTCACAGTCCTATGCAGCAGCACTCAATTCCTTTTGCACACCTCATCCGTGATTTGAAAAGTGGATCCCTGACTTTTACTCCCCACCTGAGCCCGCCAAATAACCCCTGAAATGTCTTCTGCAATTGAGCCTATCAAGATTTACGCTCACCCAGCGGCATGTTGCCTTATGATCACTTGGGAATGAGTTCTGTGCTGACCAAAGTTAATCTCTCAAGGCTCCACACCCGTGGAAGGTTATCCTGATCCTCCGTGAACTGGGTCTTCCACACGAATTACTCTTTAAGACTTCTCCGGAGGTGACCAAGGAGGAGATAAGAGAGCGGAATCCGAATGAGAGGATTCCCATCGCCGAAGACCCGAATTCGGGCCTAATTATCTGGGAATCCTGCGCGATTGCAATGTACCTGGTGGAAACATACGACAAGGAGGCCAAGTTGACATACACCGCGGAGCGCGAGAAGTGGCAAGTACGCCAGTGGGCTATTCTCTCTTCCACAACACAAGATCAGTTTTTCGGCCAAAAGGCATACTTTACCATGGTAAGTACAAACCCCCTTCCGTACCCGGCTGGTTCTACTATGTTGTCCTCAAGGACACAGCTGAGACACTTTCGTGATTAACCTTTTCCTCCCAAAAAGTTTCATGAGCCCAAGAACATTCCTTCTGTCACTGCACACTATGCGAATGAGATCAAGCGGGTGCTTGGAGTCGTAGACCTGCATCTCAGGAGAACAGGACAGTCGTACCTTGTCGGTGACAAGTGCACGTTCGCAGACCTGATGTTCGTGCCGTTCAACAACGTCTTGAGCTCGGTGTTGCTATATGAAGGTTTTGATGACGAATGGAAAAGCCAGATGCCGCATTGCTACGAGTGGCACCAACGCTTAATGCAGAGGGAGAGAATCAAGGACGCTTTTCGCGATAAGGCTAAGGCTGAAGCAGACATGTATGCTGCCAATGGCGGTAAGCCACAGCGATGAAAAACACCATGTAGTCTGGAAGCAGCACATTAAAACACATTCATGATTAGAGTCGTCAATGCAGTGTTGCTCAGATCTAGCCGATTCTTGTCTCAAGTCAGTCCTCTGCAGGACTCAGAAAGCTTTATTCCATCCAACGTAGCCGTCTGTCTAGCTCGTTTGACCACTACAACTGTTCTACTACTCGTATTGAACAACTCTTGCTGAGTTACATGGGTGCTGTCTCTGGCAGTCAACTGATTGTATGAAATCGGAGATTCGCACCGGCAAGAACGGAGGGTACACCGGTACATCACCCCATCCCGTAGTAGGCATAGGTAGTAGGTGTAGGTAGTAGGTGTAGGTAGTAGGTGTAGGTAGTAGGTGTAGGTAGTAGGTGTTATAGGAGTGGGTGTTATGGGAGTGGGCGTTATTATGAGAGTGGTGTTAGGAATAGGTGTAAGGAGGTGTTGGTTGTGGTTAGGTGGATTTCTACCGTGGGTTTGTATGTATTTGCAATGTACCGGTGTACCCTCCGTTTTTACAGGTGTGAATCTCCGATTTCGATTATATAGGTACCTAGACAGTTGATACAGCCTCAAAACGTCTAATTTTCAATACCATTTTTTCTCCACGGATCGCATTCCACTTTTTATAGAGCGAATATGTGAGTTGCGTGATCAGAGAGTTCTTTCATCCCGTGAAATTTACCGTACGTGCACGTCGCCTGGTGCATAGAAGGGCGGGTTCCTACGCTCTCCCACCACTCCCACCCATTGTCCCGACCAAAATGGAACGACATCAATATCTACGGACGTACAGCCGGTTCACCAATCAGCCTCGAAAGTGGAAGAAAGAAAGAGACGTAATCCGAGGCTTCTGGTGTTCGCTCTGAAACAAACAACAAGGTCGAACACTGCGTACACGGGCAACCTTCCAAAGTTCGCTTTGCGTCGGTGCCCGACGACTGACTCTCAGCTGTTAGTTTCCCGCCGCTCGCCGTCAGTGGCTTGTCGTCGCTAGCCGTTTGTCGTGTAGAGTGGACCCCTGGAGGACCCCAAGAAAGGGGTGGGGTTCTCAGGACCTACGAGCACGGGTCAAGTAGGGTCGACCTGGCTCTAGTTAAGCCGGTAACAATTCAAAAATATCTCGCCCCTTTTTTGGAGAAGAAAAAAGAAAAAGAAAAAAAGAAAACACATTCTTCATTAGGAACTCTTTCTTCCCATCGCGGTACTTTGAGTTAAAGCGCAACGCAGTTAGCTTCGAAAATGATCGCAAGGCCGCCAAATGCAATCTTGCCCGCAGGGGCTCTCGTGCTCATTACTGGCGCTAATGGATACATTGGCGGAAAAATTGCGGACTATCTGCTGTCAATCAACTACCGTATGTCTGCCACCTAGACGTCGCCGTTTCCCGGCAGGCGTGCATCTGTGTTGTGGCGCTGACAAAAACGTTTTCAGGTGTCCGTGGTGTTGTTCGAGATCTCGACAAGTCTCTATGGATAAAGGAGCACTTTGACAAAGTGTACAGCCCTAACAATTTTGAGCTGTTGGAGGTGAAGGATATGGCGGCCCCGGGGGCCCTGGATAACGCCGTAAAAGGATGTCAGGGGTTTGTGCATCTGGTCTCGGATATTTCCTGGGCTCCAGACCCGAACATTGTTGTCAACAACACGCTCGCCCTCCTCAATGAAGCGCTGAGGGCTGCCGCCAAGGAGCCCGGCCTCAAGCGCTTCGTGTACACTTCCACTGCTGCAACGGCAATGCAGATGCGCTTCAACGAGGAGTTCGACCTGACGCAGGACTCTTGGAACGAGAAGTCCATCAAGGCCGCGTGGGCGCCACCACCTTACACACCCGATAGGGGATTCGACGTGTACGCGGCATCCAAGGCCCAGGCTGAAAGGACGCTGTGGGAGTTCCTCTCAAAGAACAAACCACAGTTCGAGGCCAACACGGTGCTGCCCGATTTCGTCACGGGGTCTTCTATCAATTCCGAGAAACAAGGTCTTGGTCCTACCGAATTCATCATTGCTGGACTTTGGAACGGCCAGGATACCTTCAAGATGCTAGGGCCCCACTGGATGGTCGACACCGGAGACGTTGCGCTCTTGCACGTTGGGGCACTTCTACACCCTGACTACAAGGGACAGAGAATCTTTGGCTATGCGCACAGAAAGAACTGGACCGATTGGATTGCCCGGCTCAGAAGAATGTACCCACAGCATAAATTCCCTGGTAAGTGCAACCACCACACAAAACATTGCCCCGTAGTGTTACGAGTGGGTGATCCGGTACTAATAGCATTTGCGGCGCAGACCCACCCGAAAATGAAGGATCGGACTTGTCTAGGGTGGTTGACCAGCCTAAAGCTGAGGCTCTCCTGAAGTGGCTTGGTCAGCCTGGATGGAGGCCCATGGAGGATTCTATGCGGGATGCCTTTGACAGGCTCGCAGAGGTGCATGGGGTCTAGGCTAGGCGCAGCAATGTGCAATGACATATACGAAACACGTGTATTTCGCACTAAGCTGGAGGTAAACGAGCAACATGTTCCGATTTGTGCATATACTCCATGACAAGCAAATAAAGAGAAAGAGATGCCAGAGTCTTCGTATCATACGCCACCGAGAATTGCGCGCAGCCCAGTCCTCGTTTCTCTTCCTTGGCTCAAAAAGCATTTCTTAACTCATTGTAGACCTGCCTTGCTAGCCGGACCGTGATACGTTGAACAGAACGGCATCTGGGCAGACTTGAGGAGCGAGATGTATGGTAAGATGAACTCGAAAGGATAGTATACAATTTTTAAATGAACAAGATTCTCTACTTAAGTAACAATTCTTGGGGCCTCACCCCCACGCGCCGTACCATACGCGGTAAATACAACCATTGTTGCTCTTATATGAGAACTTCGAGGGTTTTAAATATCTCTTTTCT
This sequence comes from Diaporthe velutina, assembly GCA_038088505.1. Classification (NCBI taxonomy): domain Eukaryota; kingdom Fungi; phylum Ascomycota; class Sordariomycetes; order Diaporthales; family Diaporthaceae; genus Diaporthe; species Diaporthe velutina. The sequence goes on from JBBWSJ010000155.1 coordinate 68,441, forward strand.
GACAGCAGAACACTAGCACGGGAAATACGAGGCTTTCCTCGGTATAGTATATTTGCGTAATCGCTAATTTCTACCTGATGCCGTTCGTCTCACGGAAACCCACCTCTATGACAGAGTGCTGGGCCCCATCCGGTCTCTGAATCGCGCGAATCGCCAAATTAGGGCTCACTTTCTCTATCAAGTCATACCAATCGCTTGCTTCTCTCTCGCTTGAATTGAAAGTCATGAGCATAGAGAGGTCCTTCTGACGCAAGGCAGCCTCCAATGTCGTGGATCCTGACCCCGGCTTGGGCAACACCATGTCCATAATAATGATGCGGCTGTCGGGCCCCATGGCGTCGACCTGCCGTCTGAGGATCTGGACTGCTTCATCGTCTGGCCAGTCATGGATGATCATGCGGAGGAGATAGACGGCGGCGCGCTTCACTGGTTGGGGTTGGAAGAAATCGTGCTCCATAAGCTGAATCCTCTGAGATATGTCTTGGCCGGCCTCGGCCAACCTGTCTCCAGCATTCTTGATGGGGAGGGCCTGGTCTTGTACCACGAAACGGAGGTTGGGATAGGCCTTGGCCAGGGTTATGGAGGCACTCCCGCTTCCGCCGCCCACATCCACGACTGTTTGCTCCTGGCCGAGCGAGGACCAATCGAAGCCTTGCACGAGATAGTCAACGCTTGCGCCCTTGTTCACCGCGGCCTGGCTCTTCATGTACGCGTCAAACTCGCTCTCGAGGTCCGGGCGGGACTTGAGGTGTTCGAAGAAAGGGAGATCCGTGTCGAAGGCAACGTTGTAGGCCGTCTCGTTGAGCTTCTTGGTTTCTCCGTACTTGTCGCTCGCACATATCAGGCCGCGCATGAGCGGGATATTGAAGTTGACCACGTGAAGGAACCAGGTGCGGAGAGGCGAGTCTTGGACAAGAGGCGCAGAGAGCCGGTTGTGGCACACGAGCCCGTCGCGGGTCTCGCCCAATAATCCCATGGTCATGACCATGCGCAGTGCGGATCGAAGAGTCGTGCTCGGGACCTTGGCCCGGCTTGCAAGCTCCTGGTAGGATATGGCTCCCGGCGGAAGTGGGATGCGCTCCAGGACGTCAAAATGGGCAAGCCACTCCAGGCAGGCGTATTGTTGCTGCTGCACAAGCTGCTCGGAGATGAAGCTGCTCGGTTCGTGCACTGCATGCTTCGTCTTTGTCGCGTGTTCGAGAACCGTTTCTCTGACGGTGGCCTCGGGCTGTACATGTATGTTTGACGCCATCGTGCTGCATGCGCATCAAAAGCTTGAACAGACCAGTCCCTAAAAATGGGGGATTTTATTTGATGTGGGCTACGCTGCAATGGTAATATTGTCCAGGTCCTGGTCTGGTCTGGAACTGTCAGCGTTTATGTTAGAATTGCGTGCAAATATGAGGACGAAAAAAACCGACTTCTCAGTATGCCAGCTTCATGACACCAGGATCCGCAGTGTCTTAGCATTTAGCTCCTACTTGCTCACGAATAAAGACTCCGGGATACTTCTCGGCTGTGGGCAACGAGAGCGCCGACCCGGCCGGCCAGCATGGACAAAGCAGATGCACGAGTCATCTATGTTCGGAGTATTGTGAATGAGTGGCCGCATTGCCGCTTGACCCGAACCACGGATTGCAGTACATAATAAGCAGACCTCCGCCAGACCCTTGGCCCGGCGACTCTCGGTCATCGACCGGGGAAACAGGGAGAAGCGAGGAGCCCATGCCGGGCTTGTTTCGCCAGCGCACCCTCCCTGGCCCGACAATGTGATACAAGCAAAACGAAGTTAGCTTTATGAAGGCGCATCAAAAAAAGATGGCAAGGAGAATGGAAAGATGTAGACGGAAGCGAAGACAAGCCTTTTTGTTCCCTAACATCAACATCAATAGACATTGAGTTTATTGTCAAGGCGGCTTCGCAAGCACACTCTTCATTATGCAGCGTTTCGACGTGCTGTCCGGCACTTGGGCCCTCGCAAGCTCAGCGACCTATGCCGTCATAATACTCATCGTTTCTATTTTGATAGCATACACAACCTACTGGTTATGCAGGGACAAACGGCTGGACAGGCTCCGAGGCCCCAAAGGCAACCCTGTCACAGGCATCGGCCTAGAGCTCCCGCCCAACGCAGTGCACAAGTTCAGGGAATGGGCCGATGAATATGGCGAGGTGTTCAAGTTTCGTTTGGGGTGGTGGAACTGGGTGGTCTTGAATTCGCCAGAGGCTATTAAACAAGTAATGGACAAACAGGTCAGTACCTAAGTAAATCAGAAAGCGGTGCTGCTGTCTCCCGTCCACAACAGCCCCCGCTCCATTTGCCGATTACGCCTGTGTTTGCTAACAGTCATGTATTTCCTCTCTTATAGTCGGCTTCTACGTCCTCCAAGACGCCAGCCCCCATGGCTGGACTACTCGTCGGCGATAGGCGCATGCCCTCTATGCAGTACGGCCCAAGATGGAGGGCCTACCGGGCATTATGTCATCAGATCCTCACACCCAAATCGACAGAGGCCATGATGCCGATACAAATCGAAGAGGTCCGCCATTTAATGCTCGAAATGGCAAAGAGTCACGACGACGGCGACGCCTTGTTCGACCAGCACATCCACCGGACCCTGTTTGCAAGTCTCATGAGGACCGTTTACGGTCGACGCGTGCAAAACCATGACGACGACGACATCAAGTACAACAAGGAGAGCGGGAAAATCCTTGCCAACTCCAAGTTTGTCGAAGACGCGTTCCCGCCCCTGCTAAAGCTGCCGGAGTGGTTGCAGCCGTCGAGGAAGAAGGTGCTCGGCGACGCCAAGCTGGTCCTGTGGGTCAAGATGCGGATGTGGAACAGGCTCAAGGAGGACTGGGCTAGGGCCACGGGCCAGGGTCCGTCTTGTTATGCTGCGCAGATGTACCAGAGTGGTTTTCAGAAGCGCGGCCTTGAAGAGGAAGACCTCGCCTGGATCGCCGGGGGCCTGGTTGACGCCGGGTCGCTGACCACAACCCACACGCTCACCACCCTGGTTCACTACTTGGCTGCAAACCCAGTAGTGCAGCGCCGGGCAAGGGAGGAAATAGACAGTGTTGTGGACCAGTCCCGCACGCCTGGGTTCGACGACATCCCCAGACTACCATATGTCTTCGCTTGCGTCAAGGAAGCGAACAGGCTATGCTTTGTTCCTCCGTGGAGCGTCGCGCACTTCACCGATACCGACGTGGCCTACAAGGGCGTGGTTATACCCAAGGGGACCACCGTCGTCTGCAACACGGCGGCTCTGAATCTTGACGCCGCGCGGTACCCAGATCCTATGGCCTTCAAGCCGGAACGGTATTTGGGATACCAGCGGAGCGCCCTCGAGTATGCTGCGCTCCCCGACGCGTACGAGCGAGACCACTTCAGCTTCGGGGTGGGGCGGCGCATCTGCCCGGGAGCTCGCTTTGCAGAAAATACCTTGGCGTTCGCCGTCACCAACATCCTTTGGGGTTTTGAGATCAAGCCGCCAATGACGATGGCCGATGGCAAGATTAAAGAAGCCCAAATCGACTTGTCAGAGGACACCTTTGATTATTATCCTGTGAGACATGCTAGATCCGTCAAGGCGAGGTTCGTGCCTCGCGGTGACGAACGGATGCAAGTCGTCCGCCGAGAGCACGAGTCTTATAGCCAAACCAAGTGACTCGGATAGGGGGCGACTTGGGAAACCAAGTTGGACATGAGGTACTCATTATTAGACGGAGGAGATATACGTAGCAATTTCTGGGTGTATACCTATCTCACAAGATGTCAAATTCGAATCCGTTTCCAGTCTAAGCCTTCTGCTGTCTGTTCTTCGTTCGCCGTCTCAACCGTCCGGCATAGGTTGGCCCAAGGTGTCCAAACACAGAAGACTAACTTGTCTGTTGTTGCAGGAGATTCAGCCAGCTCAATACTGGTCCGTAAGTCTAACAACGGATTTGTTTTCGCTTAAATTTAGCTACTATCATCGAGGTACACTGTCGGTGATATGCTTTCTATATTTCATTTAGTCACTATGTATACATGAGCTGGACTGCTGCGGTGCCTCAAAGTAGATAAATGTTGATGTCTTGTGCAGAGCTGGACAGTCTGTACGTATTACAGTTTCCAATGGAAGAACAAGAAAAGAGACCATGAGGTGCTGAATCCGTGTCCTGGATCCTCTTCAGTGTGGGCAGTGAGCGGAAGAGAGAGTGAATGCCACTACTCACAGTCTCACATAACCGTTTGGATCAGTGCCCGCACTTGAAGAGACGATTTACGACGCAACTACTGAGTTACAGTAAGTATGGTGGCGTACATGCGGAAATAAATAATCATCGTGAAGACATTCCTATTGAATTGAATAGCAACTACCTTGTCGGAGAATGAGAAGAAACAGGAAGGAAAGAAAATAACAAACAACAGCTCCTCTCACACATTTGTACTGCAACGGTTTATCGGTTATCAGCAAGCCATTCCTTGAACTCCCCAACAGTCTCGCACTCGAGAAACACAGAACTCTTCAACTCCAGGCTCATCTGCGCCTTGAACTTCTCCACCAGCACCAGAGACATGAGCGAGTCCACTCCCACGGACGAGAATGACGTCTCGTCCTTGAGGTCGGCGGGGTTGAGGCCTGCCTCTGAAGCGATGAGGTTTATGGCCCCAGCGATGATGGGGTTACCGCCACTATGTCCAGATTCGGGTTCTTCTTGCTTCTTAGGAGCAGGAGCCGGGGAAGATTCCGCTGCAGGAAGCGCAGCAGGCTTCGCACCGTCGCCTGCAGCAGCCACTGTGGAAGCAGCAGTCGGCGCGTGTACTGGCTGCGACAAAGACTTGGCTGGCAGCTGTGCCTGTGGTTGCTGCTGTGGTGGTTCGGCAGCACTCGCGTGGCCCGCCTTGTTGGCCGAGAAGAAGCGGTCCAGGAGCAGGCGCGGGTACTGCCTGAACCTGATCTGGCCGACCATGCCTACCATGGCGTCTCCCCTGAAGATGTAGACGTCGCCGGCCCACACCCCCTTGTCCTCGGTCGGCATCATCCTGACATAGTTGCGGTAGCTGGCTCCGGCCTCGAGGGGCTCGGCGAGGCGCAGGCTCTGCCAGCCGGGGGTGACGTAGAAGTAGTCGGTCGTGTTGGACGCGTCGCTGCCGTTCATGATGAGGCCGGCCAGGTGGGCGACGCTGTCTATCCAGTGCGGGGGCGTGTGCCAGATGCCGCCCTCGTCCTCGGAGAGCGTGATGTCGGCGCAGGCCTCGTAGTCGTGCATGACGACGGACCGCATGCCGCGGTACCGATCCGCGTAGTTGACGAGCTTGCTGAAGAGCGTGTAGGCCATGTTCCGCGTCAGCCTGTTGGCCTTGCCGGCCGATGCTCGTGACTCGAGCGCCTCGATCCGGCCCAGGACGAGGTGCTCGATGCCTCTCCACTCGCGCCGCCACTCGGCCGGGTCGTCGAACTGGACCTTGCAGCTTCCAAAGGGGTTCTCTGCGCGCGTTCCGTCGTCGGATGCATTGTACAGCTGCAAGGACATGGCCAGCGCCCCGGTGTCCAGCGTTGCCTCAAGCTGCAGCAGCTGCAGCCCTCCGTCCTGCGGTGTCGTTGACTTTGCCACCTGGCCCTCGGTAATAAGCATATCTTTGACGCTCATGCCCAAGCCCCTGCTGCTTGCCTGAGGCGCTGCCTGTCGCAGCAGATAAGAGCCAACCGTGAATGCCATATCCGCCCATATTGACTACATCAAGACGATGATCAGCTTCACAGCACTGCGCGGTATGTACCCAGGTATTGGAAGAAAGAATCTGCCCAGGGATAAATCTACTTACCGATGTGGCAACACCATGGTTGTTCATGATATGGCCCCGGACTGCCTCGAGGAAGGTAGGGTCGAGAAGGTTGGAAAGAGTGGCAATGGAATACGTCGACTCTTGAGCGCTCTCGGAGATGATGCCGTGGATCAGGGATGTCTTCAACTTGGGTGATAGGCTTGTCAACCCTGCCTGCTTGTTACCGCCGGCCATCTTCTCCAGGTTGTGCTTGATGTTGGCCTTGTCCAGGGTCCATGATCCCAAGTATGGGATCCAGTAGTCTTTGGCATTCCATTTGTATGGCTTAAGCGTGAGGAGGTTGTGTGCCTTTTCGTACGGACGGAAATATTCGTTCCATACTAGGCTTACGCCGTTGTCGTGCAGCCAGGCCAGGGAGGCGCCGAGTGTTGCAAAGTTGTCGATGTCGCGCTGAATAGACGGCACGACCCTGTCTGTCTGGCAGATGTCCTTGATAAAGTGCCCTGCAATAAAGTGCGGGCCGAGCTCGATCCAGATAGTCTTGGGATCCTCGATGCCCAACTCCCTTGCTGCGTCGAGGGCACCGACAAAATCGACAGGCTTTCTTGTTGCCTGGCTTAGATATTTGGCGTTCAGCGTCTTTCCGTCAAATATGCACTCTGCTAATAAAGGCGAAATGACTGGAATGTTCGGGGGGTTAAAGTTGACATGCCCGGCAATGTCTTCGAACGGTTTGAGTATCGGGTCGGTCTGGGCCGAGTGGAATGCAAAGCCCACATCAAGCACGGTGCACTTTATGCCAGCATTCTTGATCTTGGCAGCGATTTCTGAAATAACGGTTGCCTCGCCGCTGATTACGGTGTCCCTCTCGGTGTTAAAACACGAAACATCATATGCGGCCTGGTCCCTGTCGCCAACCAAAGCCTCAATATCGTCCAGGGGCGCACGCACAGCCAGCATGTTGTGGCTCCGGGGTTTGCACTTCTCCATAAGCAACGTCGCTCTCGAGCCAGCGAGGAAGAGGGCATCCGCCACCGAGAGGGTGCCAGCCGCCACAAAGGCGGCATACTCGCCGAGGCTATGCCCAACCACAGCGGACGGATAGACGCCCATGGAGTTCCAAAACCTGAGCAGCGCGAGCTCCACGACCACTATTGCCAGCTGTGAGACCACAGGAGACACATCCCCAGAGGCGGACCCATCGATCCACGACAGGACGGAGGGAAAGCCGAGCTCCTGGACCATGCCATCGAGGCGGTCGACTTCGGCGGAGAAGACGGGATAGTGTTCGTATAGCTGGCGACCAATGCCGCTATAAAAGGTGCCCTGTCCGGTGAATGCGAATATTACCGGAGGGGACTTGAGTGGAATAGGCTCAATCATGTCCGCATCGTCGTACTTCTTTGTAAGGAACTTCCGCAACTTGTCGACATGGTCGAAAGCCCCCGCGATACGCAGAGGGTGATGCATGCGTCGTGCGCACAGCGTATACGACAGGTCGCCTAGGTCGACATCGTTGGACTCATCTAGGAACTCCAGCATGGCCTGGATGTTCATCTTCAGGGAGTTTCTGCTCCGGGCGGATATGGTGAAGGGAAACAAGGAACGCGGGTCGCGCTCCGCCGGCCTGATCCTTTCGGGAGGATCCTCGAGGAGGACCGTGGTGTTGCCACCATGAGCTCCGAAACTGTTCACGATGGAATAGCGAGGGCCCTGGGCAGGCTTCTGCCATTCGCTGAGCTCGGTATTCAGAGCCATGTTGCGCGCCTCCATGTCTTGGGGGATGGACGGGTTCAAGTTCTTGACGCCAATGTGCGGAGGGATCTGTCCTTTCCGGTACATCAGAAGCAGCTTGATCAGGGATGCAATGCCGGCTGCGGCCTCGCCGTGGCCAATATTGGACTTGACCGAGGCGACGCGGAGCTTCTGACTCTTGCGCCGCTTCTGAGGAGCGAGCGGTGCGAAGACCTCAGCCACAGACCTGGACTCCTCGCGATCGCCCACCTGCGTGCCGGTCCCATGCAGCTCAACATATGAAACATCGAGGGGATTGACACCTGCTCTAGCCATAACATTCTTGTAGTTGAGCACTTGTGTTGGGGCATGGGGCTGCGTAATAGAAGCGGCGTCGGCGGAATGATTTGTTGCTGCGGAAAGAATTACCGCAATAATGTTGTCGTTATCAGCCTCGGCATCCTCGAGCCTTTTCAGAACTACACTTCCAACACCATCAGCACGACAGTATCCATCGGCTGCAGCATCCCAGACCTTGCACTGTCCTGTTCGTGACAGAAAGTACCCTGAGCCAAGCTGGCAGAAATTATCCGGGTCGGTAATCACGTTAAGACCTCCAGCAATTGCCATGTCGGTATCGCCAGCCCACAAGGAAGAGCAGGCTGCGTTGACGGCAGCCAGGCCACTTGAACAAGCCGTATCGATATTAAAGGATGGCCCGCTGAACTTGAAGAAGTACTGGATACGACCGTTCGCAAACCCGCGCTCTCCGCCGGGTACGGCATAAGACCCGATATTCTGGCTGCCATTAAGCTCACGCCAATCATCACTGGCTTGACCGTAGAACGTGCCGACACGTGCGGACGAGGTTGACCGCGTGCGGTTAGGCGCGTAGCCAGACATCTCGAGGGCCTCATATGCCGTGACAAGGGCGAGGCGGTGCATGGGATCCGTCTCCAACGCCTCGCGGGGCGACATGTTGAAGAAACCGGGGTCGAAAAAGCCAGGGTTGTCCATAGGACACATATAAGGAGTTGGTGTTGAATTTGGGACTTGCCCTGTCGGGTCGTAATGCGTGTTCAAATCAAACCGATCCGGAGGGACGGTGGTGTGTACGTCTCGGCCCTCGGCCATCAGCTTCCAGTAAAGCTCATGGTCATTGGCACCCCCGGGCATGCGGCACGACATGCCCACGACGGCAAGCTTGGCATCTTTTGGCGTGCGCGGTATCCTTGGCTGGGCCTCTTCGCAGGTGGCGTCCACGAGATCGCGCCGGACGAGCTTTGGGGCACCTGGACGGGCTTCGATGTTTGCACAAATCGCCTTTAGGACGAGTGACGAGCGGAAGCACCACAACGTATTTTCATCGTCCGCCGGGCTGCCTTTCAGCACCGAGTAGAGCCCTCCAGAGATGTTGTCCACGTGGATCTTGCGGGTCAACAGCTGCTCAACGACCTCGGCCACTAGGCCGTCGAATGTGGCCGACTCGAACGGCTCGCCCGTCTCAGAAGATAAGAGTGGACTGAGAACTTGGTATCGGCTTCCACTCAGGCCTGTACGATGCGGCTGTAGCGTGTCTCCCAGGATGGCATCGACGTCCTTTGAAGAGTAGATATGTGGCGCATGGCACAAGCCGTGATGTACCGGCAGTGAAAAGAAGTTGGTGAAACGTAACTTCTCCGACCCTTTAAGGAAAGCCTTAAGTCGTGATGGTGGCCCACTGACGCTGACCGAGGTCTGGTCTGCAGCACTCATGAAAACGGAGGTCGGTTTCGAGTTGGCCTGGAGCGAGCGAAAGGGTTTCCCCGGTCAGCGAACTATATTTTATTCGTACTATCGAAGCAACAGTAATAGTGGCATGAATATTATAGCATCTTACCGAGTTCTTGTTGTATGCGTCAATCTCTTCCTGTACCAGCTCGGCCGAGGTGCCCGGGATGACATAGGCCCAACTCTCAGCTTCTTGATCATCATCACCCTCACCGCTAGACTGAGGCGCCTCGAGAAGAGAGGATGCCTCATAAACGTGTACGCCCATCCGGAAAGCTATTCTCACGACCTGAGCACCGACGGAGGCCAACTCAGTTAAGTCATGAGAAACAGAAGCCGCTGCTCCGGCGAATAGGCCACATCCAAGGCCAGCTAGGACGCAATTTGCTTGTGAGAACTCGTAGGGCTTATTCGTAGCTTCATGGTGACTATAAATTCTTTCCTTAGCAAAAGGCCCATGTTCAAACGATGCGTGGGAAATATAATGCTTGAGGCTGGGGAACACGTAGAAGATAAATCGAGTGGCACTCACGCAATTAGGGTAGCTATCTGGAAGACACAGAGGAAGACACCCTCCATGGCACCCCCCAGAGGCCCCTTACGGAATGCTTTGTCATTGCACAGGCAGACAAAATCATCCAGCGGTGGCATGTGTTTCTGCCATAAGTGTGGCAGAGCCTGAAGTTCGTCTCTCACTGCTTGAGAGGCCAACGACAAGAAGTGGTTCAGCTGGCTGAACCTGACGTCCTTGCTGTGTCTGTGCAGGCGTCTAAAGAGCTCGCCGACATCATCGGCAGGGAAGTCGTTGGAGAAGAACACTATGACGGACTTGAGGTCTTTCACAGGATCTGTCCACGCTCTCGAGCTCGAAGACGACGAGGACGTGGCCATTTTTGTTGAATATGGTGGCGTTTACAGGATAGAGAGGGGCTAGGGTTGAAGGGAGAGTCGTCTCGTCCGCTCACTATGTATCATCTGCTTTCGATGAGAGGGACAGCCATCTTCTATTTATCTATCTATCTGCATTCAGTCGGCGAGAACTCGATACGTTTCGATCTGCCATCATTCCGTAGGCTGAGCAGGCCCAGCTCCATGGCGTGCGAGTGTTATCGCGAATGAGATGCTCAATGGACGAAGACAGGATAACACCCGTTAGCAGCATTCATGGCGCGTGGAGTCCCGGTTCGTGTTTGGCTGTCCCTGGAAGTATGAGTCGTGTACAGTACGCAACCTTCTCGTCCCCCCGGAGAGAACGGGGTACGGGAATTCCTGACTCCCGTCGGAACTCGTGGACAGCTTGTGTTTAACCAGGTGAGGTCCGATGTGGTAGAAGAAAGAAGATAGGCTTTGCAAGGTACAGCCGGATCTACATCCCAAGCGCCCCGTGGGGGTGGGTCTTATTCGGCGTTGTCTCAGCTATATTTGATATTGAGCAGTTTGAACAAATGCCGAAGCGGGATACGAGAACCGCGAGTCGACCACACGTGAACAGAAGTACTTGGTAACTGTGGGTTCAGAACTGCCAGCGCACGTTTGTCCATCCAAAGCAGGCGTCGGGATTTAGTTCAGTTAGTACAAGCAAAAGAAACAACTTAACATTACCAGTCACTATGATACATATGGACATGATAACTGGTAACTTTTAGGATCAATTTTCAAAATGATTTTATTAAATTCCTATCATAAAATCTAGTACGGCTGAATTTTCGAAGCTATTTAGATAAATTAAATCGAATTGAATTCATTAGCTTATAAAATAGGAAAAAATCCGCTCTTAGAGGGATATATCAGTATATACTATATAAACGCCTGCAAATTCTCTTTAGTTGACCTTTTTACCCCTTTATTTTACAGAGGTAAAGGAGCCAGTAATGAGTAAATAGCTAGATAGTAGGGCGGATATAGCTAGGCGATAGATGGCAAGGGCCCGCCGGGGCGGGGACCAAGGCGGGCGCCAAGGCGGGCGCCAAAAGCTCACCATCCTAACCGGGAGCGTACCTAGACGCATCGGCCCCCAAACCCACACTGCCACCAAGTAAGACCTCGAATACTTCCCTTGTACCGTCTCTGATTTGAGGGTTCGGCTCCCCTTGCCGGGCGGAGTCTGGCGGACTGGGAGGGCTCCACGGGCGGAGGTACTTGTTTGCGTTCGCTCATCGAGGATTGCCGGCGAGCATGATTCGCATCGCAGGGCTCAAGATAGCCCACATCGAGTTCCAAACATGGTGCAATAGCCCCTTCAACGTTGATCGGTGACCCGCATTCTATTGAACTGACATGATTCATATAAGACAGGGGCGTTACCTCACCGGTGGAAGCCCTTGGCGCCCCTGCATCGGGGCTGGTACTGGCTGATGTTGACACTAACTTATGTAACAGAAGCAACAGTACAGTGGGCCTGGGAGTCCGCGACCACTGCTGCCCACGGAACACTGGTTTATCTTCTATTTCCCTTCCTTCTTGCACGCAACCGCGGGTGCAAGCAGTTCCGTTGTGAACATTCTGATTTATGGACGTTCTTTTAGACGTGTGACGCACGTGCTTTAAGCTTTCTTCCCAACTTGTGCATAGTCGCCGGAAGTGACGGGTGACCGGGCCGCAAGAAGGGGTACCCATATCTAGTACTACTTACTTATCTGGCATATGTGGAAGGTCTTTGTTTGGGTGGTTGACGCGTGATTTACCCCGCAATTTACGCTTTCGTACTCCAGCCCTCCAGACAGATCCACCCAGCATTTCGGATTCGGTTAGCCCACCTACTGTTACACGCGCTCCAGATGCCCAGAGTCAGTTCCAGCTGCCCAGAGTGCAGCTGTTCAGTAAGTCTAGGCATGGCTCCATTGCGAAGATATCAAAGGATATCCAGATAGGCCGGGGGGAGGAGGGGAAATTCCAAGGAATTGAGTTTTAAAGATGTTTAAACTTTATACAGTCTATATAAAACCGGAGTACTGTACGGGTAAATATCAGGGCTGGATGGACCGGAAATGCTGGGGAGGACAAACACAGGAGGCTTTTATGTGACCTCTCCCTCCCTTCAGGCTCCTAAGCCAGCTTGTCGACGTAGACCGGGTGGGCCAGTCACTTGGAAGAACTATCGAATACTCGCGCCTTACACTCGCCGCGAGCTAAGATCGACATGACGTCCACGGCGCCGACAAAGGCTACTCGGTTCCGCCTCTCCTGCGATGCCTGCTCGTTGGCCAAGGTCAAATGTGACAAGAAACGCCCCGAATGCGACCGATGCACCATGAACGAGATTCCATGCCAGTACAGCGAATCTCGCAGGTCGGGCAAGGTATCTTGGAAGAGGAGGGTCGCTGCCGAACGCGAAAGAAATGCGGCGGCGCCATCGGCAGTGACCACGCAGCGATCATCCATCTCGGCACAGCAGGCAATACTACCCCAGGGTGACAACTCCGTGGTAGTATGCACTGCACCTATGATGCCAACACCTGGGCAGTCGACGGACTCGGGGCAGTACTCGCTCGTCCCCTTGAGCAACGATATCAGCACAAGCCTTGGCGAGAACAATGATATCCATCAATCAAGAGACCATTTTGACGTTAGGCACCTCTGGCCACAGGACGAGTTCGCCACAGAGTTTGACTACAATGCCTTGAACGACCCGTTTCTTCGGTTTGCGAATTCGGGAAACGACCACCTCGAGCCTCGCAATCTAGATATCCTCTCGGGTGCATCTCCCACGACGCCTGTAACCAGCTCCCATGGTTCCTCCGGATTCGGAGCGTTACCCACGCCTGGCCTGTTCCAAGGTGACCCGCACAACACGTGTCCCCAGCAGAACCAAGCCGACGACCAAGCGACCCTGGCCGAAAAGACGCATGACTGCGAGGGCCGCGCAGTCAGCGTTCTCAGGTCTCTGCAGAGCTGCAAGGATGCAGTAGAGGGGCGTCTGACCCGGCCAGAGCCGACTTGGAATTCAAATCACCAGTCAAAGATGCTGCCAGACAGCGTTCCGAGCTTCGACGAGGTGGTGAATACCAACAAGGAGGCCCTGAGGCACTGGAGCGCACTTATGAGGTGTCAGTGTGCTAAACACCCGCATGCTTTCCTCCTTTATATATCGCTGCTTGCAAAGATACTCTTCTGGTTCCGCGTGGCCATAGAGGCCAACCTTCCCATCCCAGCTGCCGATGCCAAAGCGACCAGCGATGGACCTGGGAAATCTGATCCGCCTCCCAAGGATCAAGCAGTCTCTACCCTGGCCAAGGTCCGCCCTACGCGAGTTCGCATCGGCGATTTGAACCTAGACCAAGAGGACGAGGCCGACCTGACCCGCTTCGTGCTCATGAGAGAGCTCGGCAGGGTCTGTAGGGAGATCGACGAGGTCCAGAACACATTCAACATATTGGACGATGGCGAGGAGGTCGATGGCGACTCGTCGAGAGTGTCTGATTGCTTCCGACGTACCATTTCCCAGCTGCGTGGCGAGTCGGGAGCTATGCTTGAGCTTTTGAAACAGGCTGGCTATGGCGACACTGGTTAGCGGCTATAAGTAACGAAACTCAATTGATGTGAAAATTTTCAGCGTTTGTTTCTTCAAGAAATTAGCTTCCCCTCCTTCGAGCTCCTCCGTTTCCTTTGAGGTCGCAGTGCCACATTTGTATCTAAAGGCTGCCAGATATCAGCTCCTCCGCATGAATGATGTAATTGAACACCGTTGCGCCAGATCCTCAAAAGCCCCATAAAAAGAAGAATTTTAGTCCCGTGTGGTCCTTCTAGCCCGGGGCCTAATTTGATGATCACGTACAAACCATCGTTTCTCACCATCGACTAGCCTGAAGCCTACTTTTCGGTCCTCGGCCAGTTTCGCAAGTATACCCGACACCGTCGGAAGAACGGCCCATTTGTAGGCCTCGGGATCCACCCGCCCATACATTGTCTCAACCAATTCCGGAATCGACAGGCCGCCGCTCTTCCTCGCCGCCCCGGCTTGAACGGACGAAGCATTTTGTGAACAAGTGAGGGCCTGGTATGTTTGCCGCTCGTAGAACTCTCGCCGCTTGACCACTTCCCGTAGCTTCTGTGGGAGGCTGCGAATCACATCACCGTGCGCGGGGTACCCGATATCGCAAGCCTGAGCTGTCATCTCGGAGAGGCTCCGGGTGTAGAGGCTGAGGTCCTCAAACACCGACTGGCCGTGTCCAAGCACATTGTCTCCGGTGAACAACGCGTTCTCTTCCTCGAGCTTGAAACACATGTGGTCGTGGGAGTGCCCAGGTGTGAGGACGGCTCGCAACGTAGCGCCCTCGACGTGGAACACTTGTCCATTTTCAATTGGTTTTTGGTAGGGGTCTGGGTCGCACTTGTGGATCCTGTCTGAGAACTCGGGGCGGTACGCAAGCAAGTCTGGTATGCCACCAGTATGGTCGCGATGCCAATGCGTGAGCAGCACGTATGTTAATGTGATCCCCAGGCCTTCGAGAACTTCTTTGACGTGCTCGATCCAGGAAGACTCCCCCTTTTTCACGTGTTATTCCATGGTTATGACAGAGCCGAGATTATGCATTTGGGGCAAGAAAGGCGATCTCTTACTTGTGCAGTATCAATGAGTATCCTCGAAGACCCTGTCCCTACCACGTACGTGTTCGTGCCTTGCAGCCTCATCCAGCCGGCGTTGCCACCAAGAATCCGGATGACTCGTTCCGAAATGTTTTGAACCGGTGAAAGCGGTGGGAGTCGAGCGTCTTGAGCTGCAAGGTAGTCCTTCCAGACATCTTGATTTAACTTGACCAGAGCCGTGGAAGGCACTTGGTTCATTTTCTGGGTTTCGACAGACATGACTCTTGAGGAATAAAACAGGAATAGTAGCTTGCGAAACTTGAGGGCATCAAAAACTGAAAAGTAACAAACAGAAATTATAATTCTATAACCATGTGTGTAGTCACTGATCACTCAGTGCTTCCAGGTGAACCTATATCTTCTACATGTTCATCGTTCGGGTACTTGTATAGCCTCATGTACCAAGGACCGGCCGGGGTTGGCTTGTCCCGTGGTCATTCCCAGCAACTCTTGTTACCCGATGCACTGACATAGACCCCAGCAGGTCCATGTCGGAAAGCGAGATGGGCTTTCCAAGGAAAACGGAGATTAGCAGGGCCAAACCAGAGGGTACAGGGGTACATGTTAGCCCCCAGTGCACGCACTTTATGTAACCTTATTACTATACAAATATTCATGAAACTCCAAGAAGAGATTAATTCAAGAGAAATTTTACTTAATGCTTTCTTTTAAACTTAATTTCAGAAAGATCACCATATCCAAACACACTGATGCGACCACCTCTTAGCTCTGTCCTCGATAGAATCCTTTCGTACACCTGCGCGAACTCGGACGATTTCATGACTCCTGTCTCATTGGCTAACGTGTCGACTTCTACTCGAGTCCCCAGGTAAATCTCGTTGAAGCGAACATTGGTAGAAGCATTGTCATGGCAAGCAGCGTTGGCCATGGAAAACAATGCACCTTGCGATATAGCTGGTGCTGCACGAGCTCCGATGTCACCCTGGGCACCTGTGCACAGCGTCCAAGTACATCCGGCATCTTTCAGCCCCAGCAGATAGGGCATCGTCTCACGGTACGCGACTATAGGTCCGCGGTCAGTCTCTGCTAGCATCCTCACAAAATCAAGCACGCTGGCTGGCTGGAATATTTATCCACGTACTGAAGTTTGACTCAAAATTGACTTTCATGAAATCCCGAAGATCGTCCGTACTGAGGTCTAGAAGCGATGTTTCCGGGTAACCCCCTCCGGCTGAGACTCGCGGTCAAGTTAGCACGCAAAGAACAGGCAAGTAACAAAGTATGAGTAAAGGGCACATAGCGAAAAGATGTCGTTGTCAGGGGAACTTGCCGGCAGAGAAGACGTGCTGGAAAGGTGGCAACGTCCCCGATCGGACACGGTCGACGACGCCCCGCACTCCCGTGTCCGACGTGATGTCGGCTGTGACGCAGGTGATGCGATCCGGGGACCCTGCCCCTTCGACATTTTTCAGCAGCTTCTCCGCTGACTCCTGGTTCCGAACCACGGCGAGAGCATTGCGCCCGGAGCTTAAAGCAGCGTAAACGGCTGAGACACCGATGTTGCCCGTTGAACCGATAACGAGTATAGTCTCCATTTCTCAAATATGTAGTGAGTCAAAGATCTCGATGTGATTGAACAGAACAACTCTTTTCCCAAGTGCTAGCAACTATGTGGTGCTTTTTAAATACATGCTTTTCCGTCAGTGAGGGGGTGTTAGGCCGCAGTGCCTGCCACGGCTTTGAGAGAGTGCATGCGTGGGTGCGCATTACGTCCTCAGGCCACCACTTATATAAGCGCTGTCATGCCCCTCTTGGCCAGTATCTACCTCAAGCCTTCGGCCCCTCCAGATCGCCTTTCCATTGATTAGAAGGCGGTGCTGACTTACCATAATATGACGTATCGAGGCTAGTTGCTGTCTCTCCAGAAATCCTCTCGTGACAGGCTTACCTTATATATACATACCTCTCTGTGAGTCGTGAGACACCTGGGCTAATACGCAACTAGCTTTTCGTTATCAGCGTATTAACTCAGTACACCTGATCCACTTAGTGTGATTATGATTAAGGAATTCATCCTATTAATTCTACACATTTTACTATGTTGATTGATATAATAAAAACCAATCTTGACACAGAGAAAAAGGGGTTGAAGAGATATAAAATGATTTGTTATTTTTTTTCACTATTCTCTTCATTTGCTTACGTCTCTAACTAACTAACACCACTAATTCTATAAGCTCGCTCACAGTTTATTGTATAATTTAAAACTCGTATTAATTGTATTTGTAGAATTTAATACAAAATTTATATCGCGAGGGTTGTCTGCGCCAGGAGTATTTATCTTGTTGAGGGTTACAATACCTACTACTGCAAAAGCTCCGGATCAAGGACTCGGGGCTATCACTTCGTAAACAGCGGGTTCGTATGCATTACCATGGGGGTTCTGTTTGCCTTGAGTCAGGGCCCTTCGCTGCACGTTCGGGGTCCGAAACGACTTCCAGCCAGAGCCGGCCCACCCAAGGCGGTACGGTAGATTCTGCACCAATAGAGGCAATAATATCACATGTCTGGTGGCATATCTGTGCCCAGCCACCCTAAGTTTCTCCCTGTCGATTTCAGCTGATCGATATCTCCCCTCGTCGTGACTTTATCGCACTGTCTTCAAGTTGTCTAGATAGCACGCGTCTCGTTTCACGGTGATGAGCAGCTCAAAGTTGGAACACGAGCCCCAAGAGAGGGACCTGGGACCTCAGGCTGACATGGCAGAGCTGGACACCATGGGTGCCTCTCAGCCAACTCACATGCGCTTGAACAGTGCTGCATTTGTCATTACAGTGGTGTCTTTGACGCTCTGCATGTTTTGCGTGGCCCTTGATAACAATGTTATTGTTACAGCTATCCCTCGCATTACTGATCAGTTCCACTCTGTCAAAGACATTGGCTGGTAAGAAGAGCTTCTCCCGAGATTTAGCCAAACACTTCGGGACGACCCCAAACTTCACAAGGACGCCGGCTGACCTGAGTCAATATAGGTATGGATCTGCGTACCTCCTCCCGAGTTGCGCGTTCCAGCTTCCCTCTGGCAAACTTTTTTCGAGGTATTCCGGCAAGTTGGTATTCTTGTCCGCGTTACTCTTGTTTGAAATTGGCTCCCTGATTTGCGCCACTGCGCCCAACTCTGTGGCCTTCATCGTCGGGCGGGCCATCTCGGGGGTTGGTGCTTCAGCCGTGCAATCGGGATATCTCATCATCATCTCTTTAATCTCGCCGCCCGAGAAGCGGCCTCTGTTTCAATCCCTCAGCGGTGCCATGTTTGGTGTGTCTTCTGTTTGCGGACCTTTGGTATGCCTGCAACAGCCCCCACTCAAGTGACACAACCAACCGTTGTGTCCATATGGGCTAGTTACTTACATAGCTTCCCAAACAGATCGGTGGGGCTTTTACAGATCGAGTTACCTGGCGATGGTAGGAGACTCAGTGTTCCGGAAAATTCTTGTCGAAACACTCGTGAACTAATCCGCCGTGCTGCAAGGTGCTTCTACTTGAACCTTCCCATTGGCGGCGTCGCCGGGGCGCTTCTCTTCTTCTTCCTGAGCACACCGACACCCTCTGTACCAAAACTTCCAGTCCGCGAAATCATCAAAGATCTGGATCCACAAGGGTGCATCTTGTTTCTGGCCGGAATAGTGTGCCTTATCCAGGCTTTAGAATGGGGCGGTGTCACGTATGCTTGGAGCGACTGGCGCCTTATCGTGCTCTTGGTATTCTTCGGCGTAGGCTACAAGCTGAATATCCCCTCCATCCACACACATAGACTATACTGACATTGCATCTGGTTCAGGTCCTGTTGGTCGGATTTTGTGTCGACCAGTATCTCATGGGTGACAAGGCACTCGTCCCGCCACGCATGGCGAAGCAGCGGACAGTTGTCGCGACGTCCTGGTTCGGCCTCTTCCTGTTCGGCTCCTTTATAGCAAACACCTACTTCATACCCATATACTTTCAGGCAGTCACCGGGGCTGGAGCCGAGACCGCGGGAATCCGTATGATCCCACTGGTAGCAGTCAATGTCGCCACTCTCATTGTAGTGGGCGCTTTGGTCGCCAGGGTAGGGTACTGCGCGCCGTTCTTCGTCGCATGCTCAGCCATCTCCGCCATCGGTTGCGGACTTATAACGACTTGGCAAGTAGACTCGAGCACTGGCGTTTGGGTTGGTTACCAACTCATCGCAGGCGTCGGGAGTGGCCTTGCGATGCAGCTTCCGGCAGTGGCGGTCCAGGCGGTAGGCATCATCACCCCTCTTGCCATCTTCGCCACCCCGTCGTGCTGATTGCTTGTTCTGTTTTAGGTGCTTCCTGGTCATGAGGTTTCTATGGGTATTGCGACAGTCCTGACGTTTCAGTTCTTGGGAGCTGCTGTCTTTGTCAGCGTCTGCACCAACATACTCAACTCACTATTGATCCGCTACATTAGAGAGCTCTCCGTGCCGGGGCTAGATGTTTCGAACTTGGTACAGGCCGGTGTGACATCTATCCGCTCTTCGGTGGATGCTGAGTACCTGCCGGCTGTACTTGGGGCATATATGAAAGCTTTGCAGTGGTGTTTCCGTGTATCTCTCATCTTCGCCTGTATTTCTATTATCGGTTCCCTCGGCATGGAGTGGGAAAGGGTGGAAGGGGCTTCTGCGACAAATGAGGAGGCGACGCAAGTTACTTCGTCTGAGACAACGGATAAGTGAATAGTCAACCGAGTACATAGTCTAAGCCGTTCATGTAGATGGGATCAGCGTTGTGAGCTAAGACATTAATTGACGGAATTGACCATGCTTGCCCGCTATGCACATAGAGATATCACCACACATGCAACCGTGATGAGACATCAACATACTCTTTTAATTGTGTCTTATCTGGAGTATCGTGCGATAGACGCAACAGCTGTTGTATGCAGCCCACGGCTGTTTCACTCTACTAGTGGTCCATCTTGACTTATGCGCTCTAGCTACGGCCGAGATTTGCGCTGCTCACAGCATTCTCATATTATTGTCAAAGAGAGTGCAATTCCCCGCATTTTGAACATATCTACGCTCGACCCTAGCCATCGAGCACACTTAAAGAGCCTACCCACCTTCTTCGTTAACAATAGCATGCAAATACGGGCTATAGAACGCGATACGGAGCTTGTAAATCTAAATCATACATAAATAACATCATCTCAACTTTCCCTGCCATGGAAATATCGTTCTTCATTACTTGATTTCAAAGAGCAGGAGACTGGGTCGGACACACCTCAGCACCATTCGAATCGCTCCTGGATCGTGCAATCGGCTCGACGAAGATCGATCGCGATCGATGCTTTTCGGTACCCGAGTATCTGCAGGATGTGTGGGGAATGCTGTCGGTCCACAGCTCGGTCCATCTGGGGGAGAGAGCAGCTGTCCCGATAAGTTCTTGGGGCATGTCCCTTGATGGACACGGGGTGCGTTGATCAGGGGTGCATACCCCATAGCGAACTTGGCCCCTGAGTCGATTCGGTTTTCATTGCTGGCAACCACGTTGCCCCGGGTCACGCCTCGGCAGATCAGTCCCGTATTCCTGACTCGTCTTCAGAGGATCGTTCTGGGACACCTCATTGTGATGGGTTACATTGAGCCTTATCAATCCCCAACGCATTTTCAAGTTGTCTTGGTTGGTAGCGGTAACGCAGGACTCAAAGTCGCGTTGGCATTCGAGACGCTGGGGCACCAACATGTTCTATTTGAGGCCAATGATAGCCGAATTAACCTATGTAGCTGTATTGTGGGTAGATACGCATGAATTCAACACAGACAGCGTGGGTGCATCCATTTTCCCTCTGTGTACAAGTTATGTTCCAGTGGACTTCATATGGACTATCGATATTCTTTTGGTTCCTATATTAAGCCGGAACAAGAATCATTATCCTAGAGGGACTGGTGCAGTGTGTAAGGAGTCAGAAGCGCACTTATATATGCACTAAGTAGGCTTCGAGATGTCTCTGAGTTAGGCCTTTTGTGCTATGCCCCCGTGATCTCTGCCACAGGGAGGAGACATTGATTTTTCTTATTGCATTTCGTAATTAAAATCATCTCCACTTTCAAAAGCTTTGGACAGATGTAATTTAATGGTAGAGATGTGTTTCTTGCTGCATAGGACTGAAATATTTGTTTAAGATTGCCTATATCATCCAGCCTTCTTCCTTGGTCTTAATTCCCCATTTCGTGGTAGATGGGAAGCTTAGGAAGGGATGCGGCTACACTTGCCATTACTTCCAAAAATTCTCCGCAGCCTGACTGGACATATTACCTGTGAACATACGCGACTCGCCCCTTGCTTCTGCCTTCTCAACAGAGACAGGTATTACCTGTCCCGTGTAGTCAATATTGGCAGTCATCAGCCTTGCCTTATCATAAGTGTTCTGATATTTCACCGTAGTGCCGGCGAGGGCGCTGGTCTCCTTGAGGGCCGGCTGGTAAACCCGGAGGCACTGCTTCAACATCTGTTCATGTTTTTCCAAAGTCGAAACCACTTTTGCCACGTCTTCGTTGGTCACACTGGGAGGAGAAATCGATAATGCTTGCACTGCGAGCTCTAGGCCACGTATTTTCCCGCTAATGTCACTGGTTGACTGCGCGTATGTGGATGCAAGCTCGTCGATTGCTTGATGGCTTTTGCGGGTTGCGCTCCTGCATGATTTGACCATCATTAGTACTTAGGTCGAGCCCCTGTGGAAGTAGCCAGAGAGACGTACAGGCTTGCAAACCCCAAAGCATCGTTCAAAGTCCTCTGACTTTGTGCCAGATTCTCTTTCAGTAGTCCAATATCGCTTTCGTTGAAATGGAGGCGGATCCGATCACGCAGAGCCATCCGTGTGTCGTCAGAGTGTGATGTAAGATGGCTGAGTTTCTCCTCGAAAGTTGCGCAGACCGTTCGACAGCCGTCCATGACTGTAAGCAGTGCCTCTAGACTCGCTTTCTGGTCCGGTGAGAGAGCGACATCCTCGAGAGCACTAAAGGCTTCCTCGCCCTGAGAGTTGAGAATGGCCTGGAAAGCGTCAAGGTCGCGATGAAGTGTTTCGAGCTTCTCCGGGGCGTGCTTGATGCCTTTCAGCTTCTCGTTCAGAGATTTGCAGCTGTCGTAAGTCAACCGAACAACACCGATGACGGCCGCTGTGATACTGAGGGGCTCAATAGTCATTCTTGAAAGACCATGGATATTTTCGAAGTTATTGGAAATTATAGTGCCGAAGACTACTACTCTTTCTGGAGCCGGTTTGGTATACTATTCACGATCGACGAGAAATGTGTCATGTAAATGCACTGGATATTTCCTGACATGAGACTTCGACGATATGGATACTTATAAATGGGCAAAATGTATGTACAGACAAGGCCACTCTGTATCTGCCATCTCGCATAGTTACCCAGCATCAGACTATACCTCTATAGGCAGCATCATAGACATGTGAAGGTTCAGTGATCTACGCGCCATGGCGTCTCGGCATGCTGACCGCAGAAATGAACCCGGACCTGATTGATGGATCAGAGTGTCAAGGGCAACGTCGGGCGTAAATGAGGCGCAGCTGAGGTGGGATGTCCCTTTTGATTGGTAAGTTCTCTAGAGCAGAGAGGCAGACCCTGAAGAGGGGGGGGGGCAGTAAATCCACTTCGCCTGAATGTGATGTTCACGTGCCACTTGGAGCCTGATGCGAAAGTTCTCGGACTCCAAGCCAGGTTCAGTACTCTTTGCTTTCTCAACCTCGAACTGGGCCGACATGGGGTCAGAGCATATGCAACTTCGCTTGCTTGTGTCAAATCCTCTTTGGTCTTGAATATAGCAGATCTATTGGATGAGCCGCCCATAACCTGTTTTCCCGACGGACTAGTCTGTCGCCGAACTGCACGTTATCTAGGTGGCTATGGAATGGCAAACAAGGCTGCCCACAAGCAGTCGCAAGCGCCCCAACGATGCCGCCCGCCATGAGTTCAGAGCTCGTCAATCGCCGAAACCTGCGCAGCTCTTAGTCTCTCATGCAGAAGCAACAGGCTCCTCGAGAATGCTCACTGGCACTGTCGGCGGCGACAACGTTCACGGCAATGTCACTCATGTCACCAACTACTACCATTCAGACGGCACGTCAGGCAATCCAAATCCAAACCATCCGGCCACCTACCACAACTTTTCCAGCGTACTATCTGACTCGGAAAAGGAAGAAATGTTCAAAAAGCTCTACTTTCCCCAATTGGATGCCCGCTTGACGAACTTGAGAAAGGCTGCAATACGAACGTGCGAGTGGCTGTTGAGACGCAAAGACTACCAGGGATGGATGGACATCGACTCCAACCGTCTTGAAGCCCAGGATGGCTTATTCTGGATTCGTGGTAACCCAGGCACGGGCAAGTCGATTGCTATGAAGTTCTTATTCCAGAAAATGCAACGCAGGCTCAAGCGAAGTCACGATGAATTGGTTCTCTCGTTCTTCTTCAATGCTCGCGGAAGTGACCTTGAAAAGTCAACTGTGGGCCTCTATCGATCACTACTATTTGGCCTGTTGTCAGCAGACCTGAGTTTGCTGGACGTCCTCGACCACTGCTCAAGGAGTCAATGCCTCAGCATCTTGTCAGGAGAGTGGGAGGCAAATCATGAGCGGTTGCTAATGGAACTGTGCGAGAATGCTGTCGATCTTCTTGCGGAACGGAAGAAAAGGTTATACCTTTATGTGGATGCCCTAGACGAGTGCCCAAAAATTCAAATCCAGGACATGGTGACGTATTTTGAGGACCTTATGGCCGAAGGAAAGTCAAGCAACATTCGTGTATGCTTCTCAAGTAGGCATTACCCTCAGATCACTATCAGGACCAAGTCAGTATGCCCACCTCACTCGCAGGCTGCAATGCAGCAGTGTATGTCCCACCCATCTCCGATCCAACTAACACATTGCACATCAACCCAGGCACAAAATCACGCTTGAGCATGAAGCAAGCCACAACGAAGACATAAAGACCTACATCGAGTCAGAGCTCAGGTTAGATGAGCACACCGATCAACCCAAAGTAGATGAATTACGAGACAAGATATTCCAAAAGTCTGCCGGTATCTTCCTATGGGTTAGCCTTGTTGTCCGTCAGCTGAATGACGTCTTCGACAATGACGGCCGCATGGATGCAATATGGGAACGTCTAGAAGCAATTCCAAGAGCTGCCAAGGAAATACCAGCATCACGCGGCGACTTACCACTGTATGGATTGTTTCAAGACGTCATTATGAAAGACACAAGGAACATCCCTGACCTAGTTCGACTCACACAGCTCATCTATTGCGCAGGAAGGCTCCTCAGCCCACAAGAGGCATTTGTTGCCTTTAAACGGTCCTATAATGAGCCATTTGATGCCGAGAAGGTCAAACCAGACGTATTGTCGAGGCATATACTGGCAATATCCAAGGGACTTGCTGAGGTCACCATCGCTCAAGAACCCACAGTCCAATTCATTCACGAGACAGTCCGGGAGTTCCTTCGCGATGGCGGTCTCGCAGTCATTTCCAGGCAATCTATTCATGGTGATGGGAATGAAGTATTGAAGACCAGCTGCCTCGAGCAGATCAAGGCACTGGACTCAGTGACGAATTACTCTCAATTTCTCGCAGACTACCGTATGTGGACGAGATACAGTAGCTCTGGGGACCAAAATATTGGCACCACGCAGCGTGATGGATTCCGGAAGGAAATCCGTCAGATATTCCCGTTCTTGGAGTACGCAATGCAATACGTCCTTTACCATGCGAATGCCGCCGAGGCGCAAGGATTCCCACAGACGCCCTTTTTGGACTCCTTTCCCCGCCATCTCTGGGTGCCCTTGCACAATTTATTCGAGAAGGCCAACACAAGACGCTTTTCTGGACCAGATACTCCCATCTTATACATACTAGCGGGCCACGGGCTCAACGATCTAGTTCGAATTTTGACGGACCAACAGAAATACACAACACTGAACGATAATGAGCAGTGCCCAACAGCACTCCATAATGCCATATACAGTGGACATCTGGATACTGCGCGGGTTCTGGTTGGCCTCAACCCAGAGCAGTCTCCAAGACCAACTGAGTCAAACATCAGCCTCTCTCAGTGCCGCAAGACGTTACTGAAAGCAATCCTTCATGCTGACGATGTTGGAATTCTTCGAAAGGTCATACGAGACCATGGTGTGGAGTATTTGCAGCCGCAAGGGAAGAAAAATCGCAGTCTTATATTGAACGACTGCAAATCAGCGGCTATGATCGATTGTCTCGCTGAGCACTGGATGTTGCCGGGTACTGTTCCCGCAGAAGAAGATGCTCAAAATGACGCCGATGGTAATGGAAGTGTCCCTCATACCTCTGTTCTATGTTTCATCCGCCGAGCGATTGACAAATACCCCAACCTCCTGACCTATGATGTCTGGGGTATGAAAAACATGCTTGAGTACGCGATCGGGAAGCGGTTTCTTCCACTATTCACTCTATATCTCGAGCTTACGAATTCACGGGGCCTGGCCACACTCAACGACTGTCTTGAGCGCGGTGCCAGGGCTGGGTGGCTTCTTGGTGTGAAAGAGGCCCATTTTCGTGGCGCGGACCTGGGCTACGAAGATGAGTCTGGCCGGACAGTTCTCCACAAGATGCTTGCACAAGGTCGCTTCAGAGCTGCTCAAAAACTAAAACAGAGAGATATGTGCTCTGTTCTGCAGTACCTGCTCTTCGAAAGTCCAGGCATTGGGGTTTCTGTGGACAAAGACGGGTACACTGCTTTTGACCTCATTCTACACGATCTCTGGGGTTATGAGTTTCTAAAGCCAGGAAATCCCGAGTACAAGGAGGCCGTGGAAGTCTTTGTCAAGGCTGGAGCAACGACGAAAACTGGCTTCATATGCAAGGATCATCAGTATCCCTGGGTGGTTGTGCCTTGGATTTCCATCCAGTTCTCCATGGAACTTACCGGCAAGCCACAATTTGCCAACCTTAATGCTCGGGACAGTCTTGGCCGAACAGCTTTATCATGGTGTTTTTGGAGCGGGCCTGGTGAATGGAAATACGGTGACAGTGGTTTCTTCTCCGCGGCTAAGTGGAAAGGTATTGAGCTCTTGAAGTTCCCCGAAGTGGATGTCAATTCACGAGACAACTCGGGCCACACTATCCTGGAGCATCTCATCCGACATCCAAACCCGCACGGGCATATTCACGAACTTACGGTCGCTTTCTTCAAGTCCAGCGCTTTGGATGTGAATTTGGAAACCAGCTACCAGCGTAGTCCACTAGACCTCATCACTTCTCTCTGTGGCAAGTGGCCTGTGGACTTAGGCGAAATTGAAGTCAAATGGATGTCGGAAATTGGAACGAGTATCGAGGACGTGGAAAAGGAATTGAAGTTCTCAACTCCAGGGATAGCGAGATCGCTTCTGGAAACAGGAAGAGTAGATCTATCAGAACAGAAACGATGCCTGGCGAAAGCTTCGGGTGAACTGCGAGATCTGATCTTGAACAGCATAAGAGAGGTTGAGCCAGATTACATACCACTTGCAGATGAGTGGTGGCGGCGATAACGAACCCTAGCACAGCAAAATGCACAGTGGCCGTCTTGGGGATGGCCAGTCTCATTGTTGGCCATGGAAGTCGCCGGGAGCGTAGGCATTGAGCGTTTTGCTTTCAGGCTGGCTATATTTGGCCCTGAAGCTGCGGAGAGCAAGTAGTGAGGAGCTTGCTGACTCCCCCCGCCCCCTTTTCTTTAAGTTCGGAGATTTGCACAGAAGAAAACGGAGGGTATATAGATATATATAAGCCCCTAATGTACGTATAATATAAACCACCCAAATTACTAGTAAACAACTATATTTAGCTTACTGCTATTATCACTAGCTATCCTTATTATAAGTATAGCTAAATAAACGCTCACTATAGTATAGATTACTTAAATTAATAGTATTTTACTAAATATCTAATTTATATAAACTATAATTTTATCTTAAATCTCCTCCTTATTATTATTATTACTATTACTGCTAATAATATCCCTAACTACTAAATTTACTCTATAATAGTTAGTTTGCTACTATGCCTTAAGATTAAAGTAATTAGGAAGCTGCGCTATTGTTATAACGCTAGAAAATTGATATCTAATTATCTAGGGGTTTTTTTTAATATAAAAATAATTAATAGGGGTTATTATTTATAAATTAGTAATAATAAAGGTATTATAGTATATTAAGTGCTATAGCTATAAAAAGTATTATAGGGGTGGTAAGGTAATGTGGCAGTAGTAAATTAATTATACTATAGCCCCTAAAGTATATATACCTCTACCTATATACTTATTTTTAAAATTTTAAGAATTAATTTTTTCTTTATACCTTTTAAGTAAACCTTTATTTAAGATATTATAACTATCTCCCTCCCTTTTATATAAACTATTCCTTAAGCTTATAAATAGTATAAGCTTAACTTATTTATACCTATTTTATTAATAGATAATTATAGGATTTATATAAATAAATAGCTTTTTTAAAAAGTACTTATATTTATACTTAATAAGTTAATTTATTAAATTAATAATTTATAATATTATAATTCCTATATATAAGTTTTTTAAAAAATTATTAATAAATTTCT